>JAVSCE010012957.1:0-102814 GCA_032199065.1 Smutsia gigantea
AGTTAAAAGGGAAAAGAGCTTATAGAATCTCAAGTATCTATAAAGTTCCCAATCTCTCAACCTTCTAATTCCCCAAACCCCAGCCATCACTTTTCAAACTAAAGGCAGAATGTTTATCAAATACAGCAGCATTTGCTATCTACCACCTCACAGAAACTCAAACCTCTTGCCTCAATTCGATGTTCATATCCTGTCCCTTACAGCTCAGCAATCATTTAATTCATATGGCCCCTTTCCTCCCTCTACTTTCCTTTTCCCTAAATCTCCCTCCACCTGTCCCCTGTTCCTTGGCCTACCCCTTTTCCTCTGACACACATTCGTGCTGCCCTCTGTGAGCCGGGGCCGTGTGGAAGCAGGTATGTTCCCGTTCCCCCAGTGAATCAGCCCATGCAGCCCGACCTGACAATTTCCAGCAAGGGCCACTCTGTTAATGCCATGCCTGCTTCTTAGGGAGGAGAAGGCATTATAACAGTGTTTGTGCTGTTGAGTAGACCAGAAGGTAGGCAATTTAACTACACTCAAAGAATTCGAATAATCTCTCATAGAATTCAGATTTTTCCACTGCAGCTGCCTCTCAGGGAAGAGCAGAAGGTTTTTGTTTCCCTCCTCTCCTGGACAAACAGAGATGGATGAATCAAGTTAGGCCTAGAGACTCAGAGCATTTAATCTGATCCCCTCTTTATCAGATAAAGCAGCTAAAATCTAAAAATGTCAAGTGACTTGCCCAAGGTCACACACACATCTGGTGTGGCACAGCTGGGGTCAAAGGCAGCTATGTGCCAGTCCTGTGGGTGTTCCACCGAAGGCATTGCCTCAGCTACCAGCCTGCTGCAAACTTTGTCTTAGTTCACCTGCCTTGTCAACTTCTGCAGAGAGACCTTGGAGATGAGAATATCGTGGATAGAGAATATCGGGGACAGTCATACCTTTCTCCACTGAATAGGCAGCTGGTAACACCCACATCTTTAGACAGCTCTACAGGAACATTTCATCTGTTTCCAGAAGCTGAACACTTCTCAAATTAGAAACCAAAACTCAGAGTTCTTTCCATCCGCTTGAGCCCTTACACTTTTCAAAGCCAATGTCACTTTTACAGGGACTCTGAGATGAGCAGAATGCGCACTGTTTTCCTGGCTGTGCAGAGGCAGGCTCAGACTTTCAGCCTTACCCAAGGCCACAAGAAGCAGTTGACAAAGATGGAACTAGATGGTTGGCTCTGACCCAGTGCTATTCTCCCCTCTCACCGTGTTCACGACAGGTCCCCCAGGTTGTGTGGGTGGTAGGGGAGTGTTCTGCAGCTGGGCTCTACAGCCCTGAGGGGGAGGCTGGCAGAGGGCGGCCCTCACAGCCCTACAGTGTTGTGGACTGACCCGTCCCTTCCAGGACAGCTGATGGGCTATTTCTGTGTGAAATGGAGGGGAGTGGTGCAGGGTTGGCAGAAGCAGGGGTGAAAGGGAATGGATGTGACCCCCTCTTTCCCTGGTTTAGATCATGGGAGGGTTGAGCTGGGCTCCGCAGCCCAGTGCGGGAAGGATGCTCCTGCACCCCCTGGCTCGCCCTGAGAAAGCCTCAAATTAGAGACCAGTCAGGTCTCAGTCCCGAGACTACAGGGTATTACTCAGCACCGAAAGGAAATGAGCCATCAGCCATGAAGAGACATGGAGTACCCTTAAATGCACATTCTAAGTGAAAGAAGCCAGTCTGGAAAGGCACATACTGCACAGTCCCAACTCTACGACATTCTGGAAAAGGCACAGTTGTGGGGACAGTAAGAAGATCCGTGGTTGCCAGGAATGGAGTTCCGAGTGGGAGGGATGAACAGGCAGACGCAGAGGAGTTTAGGGCATTGAACCCATAATGGCGGGCACCTGTCATTACGCATTTATCCAAACCTACAGAATGTGCAACACCAAGAGTGACCCCAGTGTCATGGACTTTGGGTGAGAATGACGTGTCCATGTAGGTTCATCAATTGTGACAAATGTACCATCTGGTGGGCAGTGTTGATGGGGGCTGTAAGAGAGGGGGACAGGAATGTCTGGGAAATCTACACTTTCCACCTTATTTAGCTATGACCCTAAAGCTGCTCTAAAAAATAAAGCCTGTCCATCACAAGCAGGGGATGGAGCAAGTGGAGGACGCAGGAAGGAGGATGACATTGTCAGCAGCACCCCAATCTGGGTGAGGAGAGGAGCTCCTCGCTGCTTTGGGTTCCCCCACTCAGTTGAGCGTTGGACTCTGTTTTCAACTAGCCTGGCCGAGGCCCACAGCCTTTGCAACTGCCCCTCCTCATCTCTGCCTCTGTTGGGAGAGGGGCCAGGCCACCTCCCCTGAGGTCAGGCACAGGGCCCCTCCTCCGCCCACCACACAGTGGCCCTGGGCTGCAGCCCCAGCCCTCCCCCCAGCAAGTCTGAGCCATGAGATCTGAGAGCCAGGCTGCACGTTTGGTTGGATGCATTTCTCTCTCCCCTCCAGGCCCCATTCTCTGTAATTCAAACTGTGGGTTGAACGTGACAGGAGAGGTTGGCATCTGCCTCCCTGCACTGCAGGAAACTGCTGCAGGGCTGGAAAAGATTCTGTTATCTGACATCACTTAACTTTGCCAACCATCAAGCACAGACCCTGGCAGGCCTCCCTGCAGACTCCTGTCCAGCCCCCAGCACACCCTGCCCATGGGGCCTGCAGGGATGCTCTTCATCTTGGGTGGCTTCCAGGTGCAAGCTCAGCCCTCACCTCCCCACACAACTGTCCAAAGAAACACGTGGCATCTGTGGTAATGGGGAGGGAGAAGGAAGAAGGCTGCAGGTGTGAGGGATGTCAAGAGGCAGGGGGCAGGGGGGCTGGCCCAACAGACTCAGTAGGTCCTGGGGGAACAAGGCACAGGGTGGAACTGTGGCCCTGTTGTCGACACTTTCAGGTGCATGGGGCAGGAGGGAAGGGCCCAGCACAGAACCTCTGGCCGAAAGGACTGTGTGATTCCGACCACAGGACAACCCCTGCTAACCACACACAAGACAAACAGCACGTTACTTTTCCACAGCATCAGGGTCTAGTGCATTTGCTGGGCGCAGACATAGCTGAAAACCCCACACGGCCTTCGCTCTCCGGTCCAGGCTGGCCCGCTGATGCTGCGTGCTCTCGGACCTACGAGGGCAGGCCGATGCCCGCGGGTAGCACACTTTTCCAAAACAGAGGAAAATGACACATAGGCCGAGAGATACACAGTCCTGCACACGCTGAGAGCAGCTGGGGAGGGCTCCCTGAAACCATGGAACCATGTCTGCCAAAGGGAAGAGCATGAAACAATCTTTCCACAAATGGAATTCGTTCTGTCATTCTTATAGGCCGGCCCTCCAGGGCTGACCTCCCCAAGAACTTCCCCACGAGCTCCCTAGTTGGCGGTGACAAAAGGGCAGCCCTGGCACCTCCTACCCAGCAGTGCACATTCAAAGGATGTTTCACATCCAGTGGCTCTGGGAGGTTCTGAAATCAGAGCACGTCAGGGAAATGACATCCTGGCCTGGCAGCACCCCGCACCTCGAGTCCCCCATGAGCCAGACTGGCACAGCTCCCTGCTGGGCCCCACCTGTTGTAGGCAGCCTTCTCTGATCCTTGTAGAGCCATTGGTCCCACTTGGCCCCACTCGCCCCACCAGGTGTCTGTTGCTGACCCCATGACACTGACCACTTCCCAGGCTGAGTGTCACCATCTCTGCTGGTCTGTAAGCTCCCTGATCTTTGTGTCCCAAGCACCTACAACTTTTCTGATACAGAAAATGTGCTCAAACGTGTCTGCTGAACAAACCAGAAAGGCTAAACTCTTTCAGTTCTGTGTTAGCAAGAGTTGGTGGCACAGAGAACAGACTGGTCTAAGACACATGGACTTTCAGACCTGCCAGGGCCCTGTTGTCACCAGCTCTCCAGATGGCCTCCAGTGACCCCTGGGAGTTCATGTCTCCCTCAGTCCCTCCCATAATGTTATCAGGGCTTGTCTCCATGACCGACAAAATAAGATGGATGTGACAGGGTGTGATTTCCAAACTGCCTCTGCCTTGCTCTGCCTTAGGTCACTCACCGTGGAGGAAGCCCGGCGCCATGCTGTAAGGACACCCAAGCTGGCCTGCGGAGAGGTGCCCAGGATGAGCTGCTGTGCCCCTGCCGCAGCCAGCACCAGCTTGGACACCGTGTGGGGGAGCCCTGCGGAGCGGCCCCTCCAGTGCAGGGTCAAGCCTTCAGGTGCCGCAGCGTCATGAAAGATACTGAGTCAGAGCCATTTGCTGCATCGTTCCCAGAGAAATCGTGAGGGGGTGCATGTTTAGGGCTGTGTTAAGCTACAGGGTTTTTATATCATCTGTTAGGCAGCAAGCACTAACGAATAAAAGACCTGAGAGCTCGGCTCGGTTGAAGCTCTTGTGGGGAGACCCATGGGGGAGCCCAGACTGTAGGAGCTCATCTGTGACCTGGCGTTTGGACCAAATCAGAGGAATAAATAGATTTCAGGAGGACTAACCAAAGCTCATCTCCCAGGGTGCCGAGGGAGGAGTAGGTCTCACAGACATTGGCCAGGCGTGGCTAGAGTCTCTGTCCTGGTGCCCGCAGCCTATATCCCAGTGGACAAAGCGAATAAGCTGACCTTGGATGCCCTGGTCCTACTCAGGGTCTCTTGATGTTAAGCAGGGTAACTGACGTGTCCATGGCCATTCAGCTGCAACGTGGCCCTGAGAACTGGACGGGATCCTCCGGCTGCAGCCTGGTCTGCTCAGGTGCTGTGCCCCTCAGAGGGGAAAGAGCAGGCCCTCTCTCATTTTCTCCTCCTGTGCTTTTTTGCTTCCTCCCTTCCCCTGCCTCTGTCTCCCACACAGAATGTTCCTGATCATCTGAATCCTAGACACATACCAACAATTCACGATTGGTTGGCACATGAGCATGACGGTGAGTAACAATGCCCAGTGCCCACCACCTACACACAGTGGGCCTCTAGTCCTGCGCTGAGAGGGGCCTCATGTGTGCCCAGCCTACACATCCAAGCCCTGTCACATGCCCCACACATCATACCCCCCTATCCTCACCAAACAGCCGCTCCCTGGGCCTTGATAGGTGAAGGGCAGAGGCCTAGGACCAAGCCAGAGGCCAACAGTGCCCCGTAGATTGCGGTGCAGGGAGCAGCCGGTGCTCTGTGGGAAGACTGCAGGGCTGCCCCCCGCTGCTTCCTTCCTCTGTTGCTCTCAGGCCCCACGTCACCAGTCTCCCCATGGGCTCCCTGAAGAGGCAGAAGAGCATCAACTTGGGCTGACCTGAGTCCCAGCTGCTGCTGGCCTTGCCTGGGAAGGCCCAGCCAAGCAACCACGCCTGGGGAGACTGTCATACAGCTGGAGGCCCCAGTTCCACAGGAGATCCCAAAAGGTGACCTTCATCTGCCAGGACATCCTCCTCTTGTGTAGTCAAGTCTGCACCTGGAAGGCCTCTGTAGTGAGTGACTGCAGCCTCTGGAAGGCCCACCGCGGCTTCGTGCACATCAAGGAGGCTGTAATCACCATGCATTCGTCCCCAATTTAATTATATGCATGCCCCCAAATGCCTCATTGCTCCCATTTAGCTGCTTTATTTTTACAAGTATTTCCTGTTATTGCCTCATAAGAAAATGGCCAGAGAGGTATTTTCACTGACTTTCAGAGGAGGGGTTGGAATGATCTGACCTAAACTCAGAGGCTAAGTATTCTTGAAATTTACTTTGGGGAGCATGGTGGGCATGCAGCAGACATCTCAAAAGAGACTGACAGGGACCCTCAGCAGCTGAGCCTCCCCACCCCGCACAAGAGTATGATGGGGACACATGTGCTGTACATGTCAAGACGCCACGGATGGACATAGCAAATGGGGGCTTCAAATATCAGCCGCCGTAAGTCGGGATCCCGGATGCGCTGCTCAGAGTGACAGGCACAGGTCTGGCCTCCGCAGGGGCCCAGCTGCGGGGCTGGCTTCCTGACTGTGTTGAACAGCTCTCCTGGGAAATGCCTGCACAGCCGGCTCTTCCTGAGCTCATTGTACAGATCCCAGCTCGTGAAATGAACTCACACGAATCAATGACCATGTCTCTCCTCCGACCTCCGCGTGAGATTTTTTTTTTAAGTTCTTAGTTTTGTCATCCTTTCATGATGAAGCAGCATGGTCACCATCACATCCTGTGCTTTTTATACCACTCATATTGGATATTTTTTAATCTGCACGTTGTTCATTTAGTAAATGTATTTTAAATGACCATTTTATATGCCATGATTGTAAGTGGAAAACCAGCTTCCCTTGCCATAAATAGAAGGAAACGTTAACAGCCAGAGTCGTGGACACCAAATGCTATTACCAAGTCCCACTGGGGTTCTTCTGCTGCGGGGGGGAGGCCGCGGGAGGCGGTGTCGCTCTCACCTTTAGTACGTTTGCCAGCTTAAGTCCTAACATCATCCCGGGTACCATCAATGACACAGATCTCAAACTTTAGCCAAAATTAGGATTGGAGATCTCTGGGGACCCTTTTAGAGATACCAGTTTAATTATTCATTTTTCTCTCTTTTTTTCTCTCCTCTCTTGCCAGCTGCTATTATAACATACACACATACATCATAGCATACATGTGAACACAATCCTCTGGCCTAAAAGTACACGTCTGAAAAGCCTTTCTTCAGCCAGCTCCAGCCCTCAGAACAAGGGACCAGCATTGTCTGGGGAGAGGTAACGGTTCCCAACCTTCCTTCCCGTGGCCCTGACAGATACCATGATGGCTCCTGACAGGAAGTCCCCTTCTGCCTCATGGAAAACCCAGAGAAGGGAGTGGAGCAGCCCCTGTGAACTTGGCCCAAATTGTAGAAGTGAAACAGGCCCATCACATAATTCCAGGTCTGGGAGTCTGTGGGTTCTGACTACCCCTGACAGGGACTTGAAGCCTGAAGGATGCTCATACCAAGGCTTCTTCCGGTTGCATTTGCTCCATGTTTTACCAGGTCCAATGTGGTTTCCACTCTAATAACTAAATAAAGTTTGCAGAGGAAGAGGCATTGCTACCTCTGTGTTGCAAACAAGAAAATCACAGCCAAGAGGCTCTGCCTGAATAACGGTAACCCAGGTCCTTGCCTCTGCCACGCCCCAGAGTGCAGCTGAGCTCCTTACAGAGTTGGGTGCTCACGCCAAGCGCCACCTTGAGCCATGCCTGCCACCAGCGCTTCTCAGCTCAGCCAAGAACAGCTGTGCCTCGGGGAGGCGGCAGGGCCAGGCCATGAGTGAGGACCGGAAAGTGCTGAGCGCTGCCTCGCATGGGGTCTCCCACTAAGGCTCTTTCCTGGGCCTTCTAGAGATGAAAGGCAATCAGGAGGCCCTGCCCAAGCCCCATCCTATCTTACTTAAAAGCAGCAGGTGGAGTTGGGCTCAAGAGAGAACCTTGTAGTTTGCCCCACATCTCTGGCTCCTACTTGCAGGGCCTCAGTGTTAGCTGCCTCGGGGGCCTGGGAAGCCCCTGTGCTGGTCTCTCAGCTGGAGAGGCTTGAAGAACTTCTAGTCCAACAGCTCCCAACTCTTTTCCTTCCAGGGACCCCTATTATTCCCCAAATTGTATTTTTACCAAACAAACCACATTGTTGCTTAATGGTTCAGTTGTTTCCCAGTTTGTGCTGACCAAGGGCGTGAGGATCCCATCAGAGCCTGGGCATGGGGAGAACCGAGCGATGTTCCCCACTGAAGAAGCCTCCCCACCTGTGTGTCCCCTCTGCACATTCCTTTGTGAGTACCTGGCCGTTTCTACCACTCATTCGTTTCCTATGATAGCTATAACTAGCGGGAGCTGCCATTCACCCCGAGGCCCGAGTGACAGGAGCGGCTGAAGCAAAGTCCTGAATGAATGGATGGAGCAGCCAGCCCCTCCTGCCTCCCTGTTGGTAACCCCCTCTGTTTATCTCCAAATCAGAGACATCTCCCCCTAGGGCAGCTCAGCCAGTGCAGGGGGAGGTGGGCAGGTGATCACACTGGGAAGAGGCCCATCCTTAAAGAGAAGAACTCCAGAGCCGAGCTCCATGACATGGAAAAAAGAGGGTTATGGGACAGTTTAGGCAACCCACCCTCTCCATCCCGTTCTCACAGGCATGAGTCTGCTCCCTGGCTGAAAAAAACATGATCCAAAAGGTGGGCAGAAAGGGGCCTGAAAGGGGGTATCCTGCAGTGAACCCCAAAGTCTCCCCTGAGCCCACACTGCCTACCACCCAAGGAGTCTGCCTAGCCCCCCGCATGCTGTAAGGCCCCGCTGAATTGTCCTGTCCGGCAGCCTCCACCCCTGGCAGGATCAGGCCCCACGCCCCTGTGTGACAGCTTTCCCGCTGGCATGCCTCCTTCTCAGTAGCATCGTCTGTGCCTGTGAGTCCCCAGGGGGAGCGCTTTCAAGGCAGGAGCCTTCCTGAATCAACAACACCCAGTATGGTGCCTGGGAGAAGTTGTGCTCTGCCCACGTTTGTAAAGGAAGAAAAGAGGAGAAGGCAGAACCAGAGAAGGGAGACTCAAGAGCCCCTTCCTCCCCTCCCAGCAGGAGCAGGGTCCAGGAAGGGTCTGCTTCCTGTTTGCACACGGGGGCAGCTCCTGTCTCCTCCCTGACACCCCCCCCACACACACACCCCAACACACACATGCCCAGGGTAGCTCAGAAAACCCCTGCCCCACCCAAAGATGCTAGAGCTGGGGTAGCGGGGGTCTGCCTTTCTCTGTGAGGTGGGGGTCAGGCCCTCTCTGGGGAGTAGGCTGTACAGGCAGGGCAGGAAGCCCTGGGCCACTCCTCCCAGGAGCACCTTCCTGGCTTTTCTCTCCATTTCTGGAGCCAGGCCATAGGGCACCCACCCGGGCAGCCCCAGGGTTGTAGAGGTCACACTCTGCCCTGTCCCTATTAGTAACTGGGACTCCTCAGACTCCCTGTGACTCCAGCATTCTGAGCACTGAACGTGTTTCACCATTTGACATGGCAAGAGGCCAGCCATGTCCAATGGCAGGCGGCCCTCCAACAGTGACAAGAACAGGTGAGTGGAGCAGGCTTGGCCCAGCACGGCAGGCTAAGCACACACGCCTCTCCCTCCCAGGCCTCCCAAGCAGTGCCCTCCCCCCGTCCCTGGCCCTCCTGTCTTCCCTCCTTCATCAGCTCAGCTGAGGTGACCACATTAGCCCCTCCAGGCCCTGTCTCTGGCTCTCATTCATCCTGCAGACCACTGCCACAGTAATCTTCCTAAAGCACAGATTTTCCCATAAACCTTCTCTGATTAAAAACTGCCACTTCCAGGGAAAAAGCATAATGTACCAATAATGTGTATTATTATATTGCTAATCTGCAACAGGCAATGCAGGCCTGTCCAGCACATTCCCTGCCTCCGTCACGTAGGCCTCATGACAACAAGAGGGAGATGTTATTTCTCCCATCTTACAGGAGAGGAAATTGAGGCAGAGAGAGTAAATAACTCAGCCAGGATTTGAAAATAAGTCAAAACGCCTGACAGTCAAGGCCATCTGTAATGGGGCTCTTCCACGCTTGTCCCCCAGGCAGTGTGGCCACCCCAGAAGGCAGCTCACATCCCCATGCCCATGCCTCTACTCACATGGTTCTCTCTGCCAAGAACATCTTCTCGCCTATTGGAAGCTCCCTACACCTGTAGGACACAGCCCAGGGCCACCCCCTCAAAGTCTCCTCCCTGTACTGTGCACACTCACGATGCTGGAAGCTGTCCATGAGGCGCCTGCTGCCTGCCTTTGCACGTGGTCACTTACAGCTGCATCTCATCCCCCTGAAAGGACAGCAGATGGTGTGACATCTCCCCCTGACTCCTCATAGACCCAAAAAAGACAGGTGGCTCAGGAAGACACCTGTGGAAGGAATAGAGGGACAGATGTCACCACCACCATGGGTGCCTCCACCATGCTGTTTGTGACCCACAGGGCCCTGGGCACAAGAAAGTAGGCTCCTTGAAAGCCCTGGCTTCCCTTCGCAAGAGGTGACTTCCATCAAGGTCAAGGTCAGCCAGGCAGCAAGGTGAAGCTCCCAGACTGGTGAAGTTCCTGGCACCAAGTGTCTCCGGGTGCAGCGTGGGTGGTGGGGCCGGTGTGTCACCAAAGAGAGCACTGTGTGGTCCCAAAGAAAGTGATCCAGACTGGCCTGGTGTGACAGCAGCCTCCCGGCACGTGCTAGTGCCCTGGGGTGAGGACCATCTGCAGTGGGAAAGAGCAGCTGAGATCGAAAATAACTGCAGAAGAGCAAGAAGGAGCTTGCAGAATGAGGGGTTTGGCCCTTCCCAGGTTATAGCGAAGCCAGAGAACGGTGCAGGGAGGAGCAGGTGAGGTCATCTGTGGGCTGGGCAGCAGCCAGGACAGGAGACAGGCCCTGTTCTCAGGTGCGAGGCTGGGAAAGGCCACCTCTGCTCCCTCTACAGGGACACCGAGCATAGTCCCAGTACATAAGGGGTAGGGTGGCCTCATGTTATGACCCCAAACTCAGAACTTGGACTTCCTTGCAGAGGAAATGGGGCAGGGTGACTTACCTAGACTGTTCCTGAAAATCTGTATCTGTTGAGACTCTGCTCTTCATGACTTTTGGGGAGGGTATGTGCACTGTGAAGAGAGGCACACCGATCTGAAATCCTATGAGCTGGTGCAAGTGGCTGGCGTCTAAATCTTTGTCCTGTGAGTTCTATGTAGGAAATCTCCCTATTTCCACACCAAGAGGGAATGACCTTGTGATGGTTAATTTTATGCATCAACTTGGCTGAGAGAAGGGACACACAGAAAAGCAGGTGTGGCCTTACTTCTGGGTGTGTCTGTGAGGGTGTTTCCAGCAGACACAAGCCCCTGACCTGGTGGACAGAGGAGCTGATGGCTCTCCCCAGCATGGTGGGCGCCGTTCAGTCCATCCAAGGTCCAGATGACCACCAGGGGAGGAAGGCCAATTCGCTGTCTGGCTGAGCTGACCTGTCATCTTCCCCTGCCCTCAGATGTGGCGCTCCTGGTTCCTGGGCCTTCATACTCCCATCAGCTCCCCATTTTCAGGCTTTGGGATTCAGACTGATTCCACCAGCCCTCTAGGGTCTCCAGCCTGCAGAAGGGAGATCGTGGGACTTCTCAGCCTCCATGATCACGTGAGCGCATTCCTATAAGGAATCTCCTCCTGTAGAGTTACATATATCCTACTGGAGAACTCTAACTGCTGGGATTTTGTGATCCTGCCTGGACTGTTTCCATGGTTCTGATAAGATGGCTGTAAAGAGGCACCCCCGCCCTCCAGTCCCCATTGTCTTACCCTGCCTGTTGAGTCTGACATTGCATAATCCCTTGAACCCCGTTTTTCACCAGAACAGCCACTCTAGGGGCACAGGTAATCTCTTACGGGTGAGGGAGCCCAGCCTGTCTCCTGCATCCAGTACAGATCGTGGGAAGGCATGTACTAAACCCACCATTCTCCAGGGGTCTAGACACCCCATGTGTGACAGGTTACAATCTAGTGTGAATGTTGATGAGTTTTTATTATTTGTTCTGGAGGAGACTAGGCCTTGTTCACAGGCATTATATTATAAGATGTACCTTGATGAGAACGGTACAGAGAGAGAGAGATTTAGACATTCACTGGGAGAGCATGTACTAAGGGTCTACCGCATGCCAGGTCTGTGCTGGAAAACTTCCTGGAGGAGGAGGCATTTGGTACAGACCTGAGAAGAGACCTTCAAAGGCCCATCAGACACAGACATAAGTGAAGATTTCAAAGGTCCAGGGGAAGTTCAGTGATGAAAATATATTATTTAGTATATGGCATTAAAACTTCTGTTTTGATCAGAAATAGAATATTTCATCTAAAATCAATATGTTAATTAATGCCGTGAAGGATTTGAGAGAAATTTTGCTTGAGTTCAGATTAGTTTTGTTTTCACCAAAGCTGTTCCTCCCCAACCAGTTCCAGTGGACTTGCCAGCTCAGTTCTTCTCAGCAGAATGTCAGTTTTGTATGTGATTCATGTTTCAGACTCTAAGCACTTACCAAATACTTAAAACATACACAATGCATGTGTGTGATTGACCAGTTAGTAAATCTGTAAATTAAAAGAAGTACTAAAGGATTAGCCTACCTTGGAAATCAATTAGAAGAGAGAAACCTGCCCATCTGTAACTCATAAAACCCTTGACATCAGAAACATGTAGAAATCCTCAACCTCAAAACAAGTGGGGTCTCCTTCCCCAAATCATAGACACGATTTGAAAAAAGCCCAGGGAACTTTCCTCCTTGTCAGGCTGTGGTGCAGCGTCAGGTGAGGTGACTGCAGCTACTACAGTTCACATCAGGAAACCGAATGAGCTGAGACCTTAACTGGGCAAGGGAAACTTCAGAGGAATATTCAAAAAACTGGTAAAACAGCTCCTCTGATGTGGATCTCTGTGAAAGTTACAAAGTGCTTTTTAAAATGTTTTTTTGATAAATTGGGAAATACCAGCAAATGGACCATTTGCAGAACTAGTCTTGGTAAACTGGCTTTCAGAGAAGTGAGTTTCCCCGAAGTGACCTCTAGCCGAACTGGCTCCTGACGCTACTCACACACTGTCCAGCTGAGGCCGGGCCTCTTCGGGACCCGGGGCGGAATGCAACCTCAAAGGTCTGCAAGGGATTCTGAGTCAACACGGAAGCCATCTCTCTATCTCCTGCAGAGGGTCAGGGGCAGGAGGACATCATGACAACTCAGGGCTGCCGGCTTCCAGAAGACATTCCACCCTGTGGGTCCCAACCAGCGGTCCACCAGAGCCCCCCTTCCCAGGCAGGTCCTTCCAGGAGGGGTGGCCCAGCAACCTCCACTGGAAACCAGCCCTGCAGGTGACAGGAGTCACCGCTGGAGGGGCAGCATCCCGAATTCTCAAAGTCCATCCCAGGCCCTCTCCCCTCCCAGACCTGAAGTGAGTTACTTCCTCTCCCAGACCCTCACACTCCCTTTTTGATCTCCTGGGCCAATAAGTAGAGAAGTTTCTGTGGCTTTCTTCTTGCCCTGTGGCCTCGAGAAGGACTCTTCAGTGATAGCCTCAAACGGCCCACCTCTAATAGCAGCCAGACCACCTGCCTGCCTCCCTGGGCTGTCCATGCTTTCATTTCTCCCGCCTTCTGTGAGCTCTAATGGCCCATGCATTGCATGCATTATTTTTAGTCTAACATATTTTAAACACACGAAGATAATGGAGAATCAAATAGATCTATGCAGCTCTGGACCAGCTTAAGAAACCCAATATGAAGGGGTCTGCTGAGGGCCTCTTGTCCCTCACCAATCCCTTCCTATTCTCCAAAGGAGACATCAGTCCTGAACTTGGAGTTTACTCTTCCCATTTATGAGACATGCATTTCTCCAAAGTCACCAAAAAAAAAAAAGTATTTTTTTAAAGAAAAGAAAATTGATTTTACACTCCACAGACTGGAGCAGTGGCTCTGTCATTTGGGCCTCATGGTACAGTAAGCTGTCAAAATCAATTTAGGGCGCTGGTAGGACTCTCTATTTTTCAGAGTAAGAACATGAAAAAAGGAAACCCACAAAACTATCATCTACCAACACAGTAGCTTCATGAGAGAAAGGCCATTTGTCACAGAAAATATAGAAAGAACATATTCACAGAATTTAAAAAATGAAATACATTTAGACAAAAAGTCTTTGTTTTTCTCATTTCCACACAAAGCCTAGAAAAAATTCATGTTGGATCAGCTTGGCATTTAGGACTCACTAATTTAGACACCCAGACTTTTGTGACCTGTGTCTCTAAGAGGTGGGGGCCTTCCAGAGGGAACCATCCCATCCTGGACACAGAGGGGGCGCTTGTCACCCCATGCCCCTCAGATCCTCACACCGGGTCTGGGAGCTGCCGGGTCCCATTTTCTCATCTGATCCCACACCTCGCCAGCCCGTCCCCGCCCCAGCTCAGACCTTTAGGACTCACACGATCCCTTCCCTTCTTCTCTGGTGTCCCCAGCACACTGGCCACCAGCCGGGACCTCCCCTCACCGTGTACAGCACTGGCTGTGCTCAGAGGCCCTTGGCCAGCCCCTGAGGCAGCAGTGTGCAAGGGTCATGGGACACCAGAGTGACCTGTTGAAATGTCAAAGGGGAGAAAGAAAAGGAAATTCATCCATACAGCAGCCCCGTCTCAGGGCCCTAGCCCTGCTCCCCTCCCCGGGCACAAACTGATGTGCTTCGTCACTCACCCACCACCCATGCCAGGGAAAAAGGGCCGGCAAGGAGCCAGTATTTCGCAAAAAACCCCAGGTAAGCCGGCTCTGCCTCTCCACCCTGAGCTGAGAGCCACTGGCTTGGCACAAGCTACGACAAGATACAAAAGCACCATCACCAAAGACAAAAATGTCCCTAAAAGCAAGAAAAACCCATTTCATGGAGGAGGAAGCAGAAGCCCACCATTAAGTGACGCCCTGAGCATGGGCTAGTTACAGAGCACGCTGGAAAATGATGCGTTTCTGAATCCCGAGCCCAGGTGACCCTTCACCTCCCCGGCTGCCCCGATGTCAGTCTGGCACCACCGACGCGTCAGCTTCTTACTCCAAGCCCCACCGTTCCCTGACCCAGCCTGCGCCTCCGTTTCCTCACTGGATCAGATGATCTCTCAGCACCAGGACAAGGGAGCCGGGAAACTCAGAGCTGAGACAGGCTGCCGCAAATGGGTCCAATTTCTTACAGGCACACAGCAGTGTCCCAAACTCAAGTTCAAAGGACAGCTCTGCCTGACCTCAGGGTGGGCGGAGCAACCACTGGCAGGTCCCCTGTCTCCCAGCTCCTCCAGGGCGGGGCACCCCCGCCCCCAGCCCGGGGAACAACTTCAGAGCCCCCAGCTCACAGAGGGGACCTGAGGGGCTGCAGCAAAGAAGGTCTGGGCAGCGGTAGGCGGCTGGCCCCTGGGAAGCGGCAGGGAAGGAAGCTTCTCACAGGTGACTTGCTATGCCCCTAAGCCTATCCCCTAGGGTCTGGCTGCAGCCCCCCCCTCCTCAAGTGCCAGCCCACCTGCCCCCTCACCCATCACGGCACGGCTGCCCCTTCCCATCCCCAACTGTTCAGCAAAGAGGCCCCATCTTCAGTGCCCCCACCTCTGCGTGTTTGGTGTTTGGTTCAGTCTTTAAGATCCTGTATCTCAAATTTGAGCCTGAAGAACAGTTGGCTATATGCAAGGATGATAAACTTTATTGTTTGTGGCATAGGCAGTGTTCCCGTCCTGTGGTCCAGGATCCAGCCCCTGGTCCTGACTCAGAAGCTCAGGCAGACCCTTGAGCCTCTTCCATCCCCCTTCCAGTTCCCATGATCCCACCCTCTCCTCTGCTCCTGGCATCAGAGACGCCAACTCAGGTTGGTTCTCCCACCAGGGACAAGGAAAAAGGACAGAGATTCAAAGGAACCCCAGATACCAATGTTTGGGGGACCCATGACCTAACACTTCCCAGTCAAACGTTCAAACACCAGTGCACACACCCTTGGAGCTCACATTCCTTTTATTTCAACCACCACATGGCTTTGGGGTTCCTCGCAGCCCTGTGAGGGAGGGAGCTCCCCCATTTCACTGCAGGGAGAAGCCTAAGGGCACAGGGCAGAGGGGCTCCCTCCTAAGGAGCCAAAGGGGCTCAGCGCCCCGGCCCAGGAGAGGCGAGGCTTTCCCACCAGGTAACCATTCCCACCACCCAGACCCGCCCTTGCCACCCCCACCACAAAATCAGGGGACCCCAAAAAGCATGAGGACCAGCGTCAGGGGGAAGGAGGTGGCTGGGCCCTCACTTCAGGGAGAGAATGCGCACGAACTCCTCGTAGTTCACCTGCCCGTCCTGGTCCACGTCAGCCTCGTGGATCATGGCCTCCAGCACCTCCTGGGACAGCTCCTCACCCAGCTTGGCCATGACCTGCTTGAGCTCGTCCACACTGATGTAGCCGTTGCCGTCCACGTCGAAGACACGGAAGACCTCCTGCAGGTCTTGCTTTTTCCTCCAGGCCCTCATCCTCCTGACCATCTCTTCCAGGAACTCTGGGAAGCTGATGACGCCGTCAGCATCTGTGTCCACCTTGCCGATGATCTCCTTCAGCTCAGCCTCCGGCAGATCCTTGCCCAGGGCCTGCATCACGGCGCCCAGCTCCTGCGTGGTGATGGTGCCATCCCCGTCCTTGTCAAACTTGGAGAAGGCCTCCTTGAACTCGGCCACCTGCTCCTGAGACAGCTGCTGCACCATGCTGCTCACTCCCGTCACGGGGCTTCCGAGCTTGCTGCCAGCTCAGCAGGCCCACGTCAGAGCGGGGGACCCGCTGTCAGGGTGCCAGGCCGAGTCTGTATGAGGTCAGAGCTCCAGCGGCACCTTGCCATGGGTGGGAGCCCCCTCCTTTTCTGCAGTCAGGGTAAAGGGAGGAGGAGGGAGGCTCCCCACCGTTCCCATGTCCCCAGGCCAAACCCTCCTCCCAGGGAGGGACAGGAAGCCAGCTGCAGACAAGAAATGCAAGAACCTGAGTAACAGGGCCCGCCCAGGAGAGGCTGGAGGGAGCCGCACAGGGCCGTCCAGGGCTGCCAGCCTCTCCTGGCCCCACTGCACGCCACGCTGCTCCAGAAGCCTTTGTCCAGCTGACTCTCCCAGGGGCCCAGCCAAGCTGAGGGCTTCACCACGGCTTCCCCAGCATACAGAGGCTGAGGCTGAGAAGGGGCAGGGCCCTCCCTTGGAGGACACAGCAGGCCCCTTGTGGTGGGAGGCTGTGTGTGGCGTGCCTGCTCTCCTCCCTCGGGGCTGCCGTTCAGCTGTTGTCCAGCTCTTGTCCCACAGGGCAGGGCTGGCGGAGGCAGATGGTGGGAGAATTGAGTGGAGTCCTACCAGGGTGGAACCATGGGCATCACCAAATTCCCAGTGCAGCACAGCCAGCAGATGGCTAGACAGAGACGCGGCTAGCCACCCTGAGCTCGGGAAATCAAGGAGCGAGCGGGTTTGCCTTCAGACCCAGGAGCCCAAGTGGGGATTGTTTGTGAGATGAATGTCCATAATGTGATTTCAGAGGTGAGGAAATGGCTGTCTATTCCCAGAGTACCTCTCTGCTGGCCCCTGGTTCCTGATTCCAACCTACCAAGTCCTGGTTTCTTGATGTCGACGCGGGAAGGACAGGGGCGCTTGTCCAGGTGCATGAACGAGTCTTGCCAGAGAGCCGCAGGAGTGCCGGGTGCCAGAGCAGGGCAGCCCTGAAGAGGCTGGGGTAGAAGGATGGGGACCTGGTGCTGAAACAGTGAACTTGACTCAGCCTGGCCTGCAGGGGTGCTCAGAATCAGCCCCAAGTGCAGAAACCCAGGCTGGGTGCCTCCCGGACCCACAACCTTACCTGTTCCCTGGAAGGAAATCAGCTCTCCCAGTGCTCTGAGTAGCAGTTAAATGGAGTGCTCAGACCTTGGGAACTGTCCCCAAGACCTCAGCAAGTGAGACCCGAGCCTGTGAGGGGACAGGTACATTGGAGTCCCAACAGTGACTGTCTCAGGAGATCCCCTCTAAGTCCCCAGGCCTTGCCTGACCTCTGCCTGCATGTAAGGAATAAATTGTTCTCCTCTCCTCCTGAGAAATGTGGCCAATTCCATCTCCCTCTGGTTCACCCATTGAACAGATTGAGAACTCTCTCCTTCCCTGTAGGGCAGCCAGGCAAACCCCTCCCCACCCTCAGCACCGCACACAAAACCCCAGGCGCCCAAGTCCAGGGCACCACAATGTGGAGAGAGACACAAAGGCAAGGCCCCAGTCGCCTAACTCCCTTTGTAGAAACATCTTGAAGGAGTGCTCTTTTATCTCTGTGCTGGACTTGTACAGAGGCCTCAACAAATACTGAGTAACCAAGTTCTCAATGAAACTGAAAGGCAGTGTGGTGTGGAGCTAAGGGTCCACCTGGGAGCCCAGCTCAGGGGTAAGCGCGAAGGAAGGGTGGGGCTCCCAACAGCCAGGACCAGCCCAGCTCCTTCATTCATCTATTTTTTTAAGAATATTTGAAGATATAATACTATATTTTAAATTTCCTTTTCTTCTCATCTTATTAGCAGGACTTGTGATTAAAAATCCAAGATGCTTATTATTTTCTTATTTTCCCTTGGCATTAAGTAACACATCGTAAACAACAGAAAGCTTTTCAGACACTATCAGGGCCTTGGGCTCTTGGTTGTAGCTCCATCCCTGATTTGGAAACTTATCCCAATATGTTCATCTATAAAACAGGATAAACGAGTCCACTGTATCTGATCAGGGCACCAGGAGCAAAGAGCAAAATGCCTTTGATCAACGGAAGGTGTTATTCCTCTATGATAAGCCTCACGTTTAGTAGGAAGCTGGTTTGTGTTTGATGCAAACCAACACTCAGGATAACATCCCCTTGAAGGGGCCCTCACTCTCCATTTTATTATACTTTCTTTATTGAGCTGATCAATTAAACTTGTCTGCCAGGGGGTTTCGGTCACATCAAACAGTCCAAGGCTCTGGACGTTGGTCGGCTCTTGGACGGCAGCCCTAACAGATGGGAGTTCCATGCAGAGCGGAGGCTTCCACTTAGAAAGAGCACCAGGCTGAGCGTCGTCCCGGGACAGGAAGGTGATGATTAGCTGAGGCTCATTGTCTCCATGTGGAGATGGACTCTCAGGAGGTGATGTCCTGCGCCCAGGCCACCCAGGAATTTGGGGGAGGGATCTAGACTTCTGGTCGAGCGCCTCTCCATCCTCCATCCACCGTTTGGTCCTCCTGCTTCCTCTAGAACACAGAGTTTTATCCCCAGTGGAAGCGTCTCTCTACCCCTCCGGACCCAGCCCCCGGCCTGAGTAGGTGAGCAGTCGGCCACACTGAGCCAGCTGCCCATGAGTGACTGGCATCACAGGGCATCTGAGAGTCAAACCTGGGGCTGGGGAAAGGGGCACAGCTTGGCATTTGGTGCCAAAATCTAAGCAAGCTTGATTAAGCCCTTTCTTCCCCTGCAGCCGGGTGCAGCGCCCAGCCCAGCTTTTCAGAGGGAGTGGGAGAAAGCTTGGAGTGCACCTCTGCCAGGCTCCCTGTGTCATGGGAGCGGGGTGTCCATCGGGAAGAGCCCAAAGCATGCTCAGGAAGAGAGGTGAGAGTAGGAGATGGCCCACGTCAGTGTGTGTCCACCCCTGCTGAGCGAAGGAGACAGGGGAAGATGCTGATGGGCACAGAGGCATGGCAGCTGAGTGGGGGACTCCGTGGGCTGCAAAGGGGCACCTAGAGCCAGTGGGAAAGGAGCAGATGGCTCCTGTGACTCAGAAACAGAGACACACTGGGCCCTCCCATGACTGGCTTTGTGGGCAAAATACTGGTGAGAAACCAGTGAGGCCAGTCTGGGAGGCCCCGAACGGGGGCTCATGATGACAGGAACGGAGCCTGCGCAAGGCCTCAGGCCCCAGGAGAGTCCCAGCTTCGCAGAGCTGCCCCTGCCACCTCGCAAGGTGGTGAGCGGTAGGAGCTGCGAGCTGTGTGCTGCCCCTGGAGGACCCCACCCCACACTGAAGGGGAAGAGCGGAGTTGGAGACACACTACCTGACTTCAGAACTCACCGAAAGCTACAGCAGTCGGGACAGCATGTCCATCTTGGGCTTTGGAACCAGGCGGCCGTGGGCTGTGGCCCTGGCTTCCCAGGTCACGGGCTGTGTGAGGGGGAAGGCGAGTTCACTGCCCCAGCGCCAGCTGCCTGCATTGTGAAGGAAACAGTACCAGTTCCCGCCTGCTAAGGGGTGCAGACACTTAAGCCAGCTGCAGGGAAAACGTTAGCTCACTACATGGCAGAGAGGGAACACACAGTAAATAGGAGCTTTACTGTCACTCATCCGCCCATTCACCCAAGTGCCAGGTCTCTCCTGGGCCCTCGTCAGACTTCCTTTGCCTCCAGGCATCTTCCAGGCCAAAGCAGACAGGGTGGCTATTCTCAGTTCTCAGAAAGCCTTAGGCCGTGTGAAACACCCACTGTCAGTGGTACAAGGTCTGACCTGCTCATTCCTCTATTCCTAGTGCGTGGCCCAGAGCACTGGCTCATTGAGCACATCATTCTCCAGGAAACGGTCACATTGAGAGGACTCAGGAGTTGGACGTCACCTTTCTTTTTTAGACCCTTGTCCAGGCAAAGGCACGATTCTTGGGTGACCAGGGGGTCACCTCGGAAAGGGCAGAGGCCCTATTCTCATAGAGATTATGTTCAAGAGAGACATACCACATGCCTGTGTGCTGTGGGGCTTGTGTGTTTGCTTGCCCTGCACTCAGAACTGCCTGTTGGTGGGGCTGCCATGCAGCCAGTGCCCACAGTTCGCCTAGACTCGCCGGGCTGGCTGGCGGGGGGTCTTGCCCCTCTTCTTGGTCAGTGACACACCTGGGAACTTGGCAGGGCACACACCCCTCTCTGCTCCTAGTCGCCACACATACTGGTTTGCTGACAACGGCACCCTAGTTATCTAGTACTTTTGGCCAGAACTGCTTTGAGTAAGGTATTTTCCAGGTAACTGTAACTTGGCTCTATACGCACCAAGCATTTGAACTTTAACCATCCTGTGGAAACCTTCCTAAAGTATATATATTATGTTTTATTTCCCATCATTGTAAACAAAGTAGGTGGAGTGCTCAGGCTTGTGATCGTGAGCAGCGCCGCAGGGACAGAGGCAGGTGCGCGGCGGCACTCCGGACGGCCCCAGGGAGCAGTGATTCCTCCAGCTGCTCTTTCCCACCTCCTGTTTCCTGGTCAGCTGTTACACTTCATGGGTCCTAATGGACCACAGGCCTAACAAAACAGAGTATGGGGACAGACACAAGATCGTGTAGTACTTGGTCTCCTCCATGTTTGTCCTTGGCAACACTGGCATGCGGAGACAGGGGGCACTGGCTGAACCGGGTGGGAGCCGAGCACCGGGAGAGCAGGACTGGCCCCACCCCTGCCTGACTAGCTCATTGCCTAACCAGGGCAGGACCTCATTATCCAAGGGAGAGGGTGGCCTGGTGACCCCTGGGAAGGCTGTCATCCTCTAGGAGAGCATCCTCATGTGCCAGTTTCAGGACGAGAGGGGGACCAGCACCGGGAACCAGCAACTGCCTCACTGCCTCAGGGGGAGCCATTTTTTTTTATTAAGGTATTATTGATATACACTCGTATGAAGGTTTCACATGAAAAAACAATGTGGTCACTACAATTACCCATATTATCAAGTCCCCACCCATACCCCAATGCAGTCACTGTCCATCAGTGTAGTAAGATGCCACACATTCACTATTTGCCTTCTCTGAGCTACACTGTCTTCCCCGTGATCACCACACCATGTGTACTAAACATAATACCCCTCGATCCCCTTCTCCCACCCGCCCCACCCACCCTCCCACACCCCTCCCCTTTGGTAACCACTAGTTCCTTCTTGGAGTCTCTGAGTCTGCTGCTATTTTGTTCCTTCAGTTTTGCTTAGTTGTTATACTCCACAAATGAGGGAAATCATTTGGCACTTGTCTTTCTCCGCCTGGCTTATTTCACTGAGCATAATATCCTCCAGCTCCATCCATGTTGTTGCAAATGGTAAGATTTGTTTCTTTCTTATGGCTGAGTAGTATTGCATTGTGCATATGTACCACATCTTCTTAAACCATTCATCTACTGATGGACACTTAGGTTCTTTCTATATCTCGGCTATAGTAAAAAGTGCTTCAATAAACACAGGGGTGCATATGTCTTTTTTGAATCTGAGAAGTTGTATTCTTTGGGTAAATTCCAAGGAGTGGGATTCCCGGGTTAAATGGTATTTCTATTTTTAGTTTTTTGAGGAGCCTCCATACTGCTTTCCACAATGGTTGAACTAGCTTACATTCCCACCAGCAGTGTAGGAGGGTCCCCCTTTCTCCGCATCCTCACCAGCATTTGTTGTTCTTAGTCTTTTCAATACTGGCCATCCTTACTGGTGTGAGGTGATATCTTATTCTGGTTTTAATTTGCATTTCCCTGATGATTAGTGATGTGGAGCATCTTTTCAGGTCTCTGTTGGCCATCTGAATTTCTTCTTTGGAGAACTGTCTCTTCATACACTCTGCCCATTTTTAATCAGGTTATTTGCTTTTTGGGTGTTGAGGTGTGTAAGTTACATATTTTGGATGTTAATCTCCTGTCAGATATGTCATTTAGAAATATATTCTCCCATACTGTAGGATGCCTTTTGTTCTGTTGATGGTGTCCTTTGCTGTACAGAAACTTTTTAGTTTGATGTAGTCCCATGAGTTCATTTTTGCTTTTGTTTCCCTTGCTCCAGGAGATGTGTTCAGGGAGAAGTTGCTCATGCTCATATTCAGGAGATTTTTGTCTATGTTATCTTCTAAGAGTTTTATGGTTTCATGACTTACATTCAGGTCCTTGATCCATTTCGAGTTTACTTTTGTGTTTGGGGTTAAACAATAATCCAGTTTCATTCTCTTGCATGTACCTGTTCAGTTTTACCAACACCAGCTGTTGAAGAGGCTGTCATTTCCCCATTGTATGTCCATGGCTCCTTTATCATATATTAATAGACCGCATATGGTTGGGTTTATATCTGGGCTCTCTAGTCTGTTTCATTGGTCTATGGGTCTGTTCTTGTGTCAGTACCAAATTGTCTTGATTACTGTGTCTTTGTAGTAGAGCTTGAAGTTGGGGAGCATAATCCGCCCAGCTTCATTCTTCTTTCTCAGGATTGCTTTGGCTAGTCGGGGTCTTTTTTGGTCCCATATGAATTTTAGAATGCTTTTCTCTAGTTCGTTGAAAAATGGTGTTGGTATTTTGATAGGAATTGCATTGAATCTGTGGATTACGTTAGGCAGGATGGCCATTTTGACAATATTAATTCTTCCTATTCATGAGCATGGGATGTATTTCCATTTATTGGTATCTTCTTTAATTTCTCTCATGAGTGTCTTGTAGTTTTCAGTGTATAGGTCTTTCACTTCCTTGGTTAGGTTAATTCCTAGGTATTTTATTCCTTTTGTTGCGATTGTGAATGGAATTGTTTTCCTGATTTCTCTCTCTGCTAGTTCACTGTTAGTGTATAGGAATGCAACAGATTTCTGCGTATTAATTTTGTATCCCACAACTTTGCTGAATTCAGATATTAGATCTAGTAGTTTTGGAGTGGATTCTTTAGGGTTTTTTTTTTATGTACAATATCATGTCATCTACAAACAGGGACAGTTTAACTTCTTCCTTGCCAATCTGGATGCCTTTTATTTCTTTGTGTTGTCTGATTGCCGTGGCTAGGACCTCCAGTACTATGCTGAATATAAGTGGGGAGAGTGGGCATCCTTGTCTTCTTTCCAATCTTAAAGAAAAAGCTTTCAGCTTCTTGCTGTTAAGTATAATGTTGACTGTGGGTTTGTCATATATGGCCTTTATTATGTTGAGATACTTGGTCTTTATTATGCTGAGGTACTTGCCCTCTATACCCATTTTGTTGAGAGTTCTTATCATGAATGGATGTTGAATTTTGTCAAATGCTTTTTCAGCATCTGTAGAGATGATGACGTGGTTTTTGTCCTTCTTTTTGTTGATGTGGTGGATGATGTTGATGGATTTTCGAATATTGTACCGTCCTTGCATCCCTGGAATAAACCCTACTTGATCATGATGGATGATCTTTTTGATGTATTTTTGAATTTGGCTTGCTAATATTTTGTTGAGTATTTTTGCATCTATGTTCATCAGGGATATTGGTCTGTAATTTTCTTTTTTTTGTGGTGTCTTTGCCTGGGTCTGGTATTAGAGTGATGCCAGCCTCATAGAATGAGTTTGGAAGTATTTCCTCTTCTTCTACTCTTTGGAAAACTTTAAGGAGGATGCGTATTAGGTCTTCACTAAATGTTTGATAAAATTCAGTGGTTAAGCCATCTGGTCCAGGTGTTTTTTTCTTAGGTAGGTTTTTGATTACCAGTTCAATTTTGTTGCTGGTAATTGGTCTGTTCAGATTTTCTCTTCCCTTTTGGGTCATCCTTGAAAGGTTGTATTTTTCTAGAAAGTTGTCCATTTCTTCTAGGTTATCCAGTTTGTTAGCATATAATTTTTCATAGTATTCTGTAATAATTCTTTGTATTTCTGTAGTGTCTGTAGTGATTTTTCCTTTCTCATTTCTGATTCTGTTTATGTGAGTAGACTCTTTTTTTCTTGATAAGTCTGGCTAGGGGGTTATCTATCTTGTTTCTTTTCTCAAAGAACCAGGTCTTGCTTTCATTGATTCTTTCTATTGTTTTATTCTTCTCGATTTTATTTATTTATGCTCTAATCTTTATTATGTCCCTCCTTCTACTGACTTTGGGCCTCATTTGTTATTATTTTTCTAGTTTCGTTAAATGTGAGTTTAGACTGCTCATATGGGATTCTTCTTCTTTCCTGAGGTAAGCCTGTATTGCAATATAATTTCCTCTTAGCATGGCCTTCGCTGCATCCCACACATTTTGCAGTGTTGAATTATTGTTGTCATTTGTCTCCATATATTGCTTGATCTCTGTTTTTATTTGGTCATTGATCCATTGGTTATTTAGGAGCATGTTGTGAAGCCTCCATGTGTTTGTGGGATTTTTATTTTCTTTGTGTAATTTATTTCTAGTTTCATACCTTTGTGGTCTGAGGAAGTGGTTGGTATAATTTCAATCTTTTTGAATATACTGAGGCTCTTTTTGTAGCCTAGTATATGATCTATTCTTGAAAATGTCTCATGTGCCCTTGAGAAGAATGTGTATTCTGCTGCTTTTGGGTGTAGAGTTCTGTAGATGTCTGTTAGGTCGATCTGTTCTATTGTGTTGTTCAGTGCCTCTGTCTCCTTACTTATTTTCTGTCTGGTTGATCTGTCCTTCAGAGCGAGTGGAGTGTTGAAGTCTCCTAGAAAGAATGCATTGCCTTCTATTTCTCCTTTTAATTCTGTTAGTATTTGTTTCACATATGTATGTGATCCTGTGTTGGACGAATACATATTTATAATGGTTATATCTTCTTGTTGGATTAACCCTTTTATCATTATGTAACGTCCTTCTTTGTCTCTTGTGACTTTCTTTGTTTTGAAGTCTATTTTGTCTGATACAAGTACTAAACTCCTGCTTTTTTCTCCCTATTAGTTGCATGATATATCTTTTTCCATCCCTTCGCTTTTAGTCTGTATATGTCTTTGGGTTTAAAGTGAGTCTCTTGTAGGCAGCATATAGATGGGTCTTGCTTTTTTATCCATTCAGTGACTCTTATGTTTTTTGATTGGTGCATTCAGTTCATTTACATTTAGGGTGATTATCGATAGATATGTACTTATTGCCATTGCAGGCTTTAGATTCGTGGTTACCAAAGGTTCAAGGTTAACTTCCTTACTATCTAAGAGTCTAACTTAACTCACTTAATATGCTATTACAAACACAATCTAAAGGTTCTTATTTTTTCTCCCTCGTTTTTCTTCCTCCTCCATTGTTTATATAGTAGGTATCATATTCTGTACTCTTTGTCTATCCCTTGACTGACTTTGGAGATAGTTGTTTTCATTTTTGCATTTGCTTAGTAATTAGCTGTTCTACTTTCTTTACTGTGGTTTTATTACCTCTGGTGACAGCTATTAAACCTTAGGAACACTTCCATCTATACCAGTCCCTCAAAAATACACTGTAGAGATGGTTTGTGGGAGGTAAATTCTCTCAGCTTTTGCTTTTCTAGAAATTGTTTAATCCATCCTTCAAATTTAAAGGATAATCTTGCCGGATAAAGTATTCTTGGTTCAAGGCCCTTCTTCTTCATTGCATTAAATACATCATGCCACTCCCTTCTGGCCTGTAAGGTTTCTGTTGAGAAGTCTGATGATAGCCTGATGGGCTTTCCTTTGAATGTGATCTTATTTCTCCCTCTGGCTGCTTTTAATAGTTCTGTCCTTATCCTTGATCTTTGCCATTTTAATTACGATATGTCTTGGTGTTGTCTTCCTTGAGTCCCTTGTGTTGGGAGATCTGTGCATCTCCATGGCCTGAGAGACTATCTTTCAGCAATTACCTCCTCAAAGACACTTTCTATCCCTTTTTCTCTCTCTTCTTGTTCTGGTACCCGTATAATGTGAATATTGCTCTGTTTGGATTGGTCACACAGTTCTTTCTATATTCTTTCATTCTTAGAGATCCTTTTTTCTCTCTGTGCCTCAGCTTCTTTGTATTCCTCTTCTCTAGTTTCTATTTCATTTATTGTCTCCTCCATCATATCCAATCTGCTTTTAATACCCTCCATTGTGCCCTTCAAAGATTGGATATCTAACCGGAATTCATTCCTGAGTTCTGAATATCTTTCCGTATCTCCAAGAGCATGTTAGTGATTTTTATTTTGAACTCCCTTTCAGGAAGAGTCATGAGGTCGATGTCATTTAAATCTTTCTCAGGAGTGGTATTAATAATTTTACTGTGAACCAGGTTCCTTTGGAGTTTCATATTTGTATACAGCGCCCTCTAGTGCCCAGAAGCTCAATCCCTGGTGCTGCTCAGCCCCTGAAGCAGTATTGGCAGTCCCAGGGGAGCGGTATTGGTGCCCGAATGGAGGAAAGAGCTGTTTCCTGCTTCCCGGCTGCTATGCCTATCTCCACTGCCTGAACCAGTGGGCCAAGCACACAGGTATAAGTGTCTATGCTTTGCGTT
The DNA here is from genome assembly GCA_032199065.1 of Smutsia gigantea. Classification (NCBI taxonomy): domain Eukaryota; kingdom Metazoa; phylum Chordata; class Mammalia; order Pholidota; family Manidae; genus Smutsia; species Smutsia gigantea. The sequence continues at coordinate 26,658 of JAVSCE010012957.1, forward strand.
TGTAGTTGCTCTAGACAGATCTTCCCTCTGGCTGGCATAATGCCAGGGTAGGGTTTTCCGGTTTGCGAGCTGTTGGGGCTGGCCAGGAGAAAGGCGCAGTAGGCTGGCTATCACGTAGGGGGTTCTTGGAGCTATGTCGGCAGCCAGGAAGCTGGAGCACCTGAAGGTCATGAAAGCTCCCAACCTGCTAGGCAGAGTGCACCTGGACAATTTTGTCTACCTGTCCTTTCTCCTGAGCAGTAAGCTCTGTGCAATTCTTGCCCCTTTGCAGCCCTCTTGCTAAGGGCTTCCTTGTTAGGAAGTCTGTCAGACTGCCCGCCTTTCTTTTGTCCCAGAGCAGCCACATATGGATCCTTGCTTTCCACAAGCGGCCAGGAATTCTGCCTGTCTTAGCTTCCCAACCCCCTACTCACAAGAGTACCATGGAAGCACCATGAAATGTAGGTTTGTGCTCCCAGAGCAGATCTCTGGAGTCTGGTATTCAGCAGTCCTAGACCTCCACTCCCTCCTGCTCCATTTCTATTCCTCCCGCCTGTGAGCTGGGGTGAGGGAAGGGCTTGGGTCCTGCTGGGCCACAGCTTTGGTACGTTACCCTGTTCCGTGAGGTCTGCTCTTTTCTCCAGGTGTATGCAGTCTGGTGCAGTCCTCTTTCCTGTTGCTCTTTCAGGACTAGTTGTATTAATTATATTTTCATATTATATGCGGTTTTAGGAGGGACCCTCTGTCTCACCTCTCTGGCTGCCATCTTTAATCCCAAGCCTGGCTAATGATTTAATTAATCATGCCTAAGTAATGAGACCTCCATAAAAACCCAAAAGGTGGGGGTGGGGAGAGCTTCCATTTGCTGAGTGTGTGGAGATCTGGGGAGAGTGGTACACCTGGAGAGGGCATGGAGGCTCTGCACCCCGTCCCCATCCCTTGCTCTACACATCTCTTCATCTGGCTGTTCCCTCTATATCCTTTTATAACAAACTGGTAATCTAGTAAGTGAAATGTTTCTGAGTTCTGTGATCTACTCTAGCAAATTAATTGAACACAAGGAGGTCATCTTTGGAACCTCAGATTTATAACCAGTAGGCCAGAAGCACAGGTGACAAACTGACCTTGCCATTGGTGTCTTAAGGCAGGGTGTCTTGTAGGACTGAGCCCTATACCAGTGGGGTCTGATGCTATCTCCAGGTAGATAGTGTCAGGAATGGGTTAAGCTGTGGGACCCAGCTGGTGTCACAGATTTGCCTGGTGTGGAAAAAAAGCCACCTGAGAATTGGTGTCAGAATTGTAGGGGGCATTCACTGCTTGCCTGGCTCTGGGGGCATGGCAGGGCATGTTTCTATTTAGAAGAGCTGTTTCTGTTTAATCTCTATTTAGTTTCTATTTAGTCCAGGTGCAACAAGGTTCCTTTTCAAAACCTCTGGCACTGCCCTGGCTGGATGTACACCAGGTCTTTGAAAGGGAGGCTGTCCATATGGAGGGTGGCTGAGGCCTGAACAAGCCTGAGGACCTGGGTGAGCATTGCTTCTGTGGGGCTGTTGCTGGGCAGCATGCTAGCCATCGACCAGGCAGAACTTTCCAGGACACTAACATGGGCCTTCGCCACAGGATTTGATCAGTCCTGATGACGTGGGGCTTTTCTGATGGGGCCAGGACATGCCCAGATCTCCTTACACTGGAACGTATTTTAGTTGCCAGTGTGTGCTTGCTGGTCTGTGGTACACAAAGAGCAGGGCTTCCAATTTTTGGTAGGGGCCTGGTTTTTAATGGGGCACATTACTCCTCTGCTTTTTATTCGAGCTCTGAAGAGACCAGCATTCTTACACCCTTCTCCCCGAATTTAAAGCTTGGGAACCTCCTGGGTCTGTAGGCCTTGCTCACAGTGCCCCTGCCTGCTTGCGACCTCCCCATCTCAGTCACTGGTAGAGAACAGCAGCCTCCTAATTCCCAAAGGCTTAGTTGCAGGGGCCAAGTCACTGCCTCCCAAGTTGTAATCCTTTAATTCAAGCATTTATTCATTCCATAAATGTTTCTTGAATCCCTCTTATGTGCCATTTCGGGGATGCAGGAAGTAAGACCTCATCCTTGCCCCAAGTTGTTTTCAGACTGACAAAATAAAACAGGTGACTTCCGGGAAGATGGCGGCATGAGCAGGGTGGCAGAAATCTCCTCCCAACACTATATTTATCTACGAAAACACAGCAAATACATCTATTACTAAAAGAGAGACCAGAATACACAGGAAAGCGCACAGCGTGCAGCTACACCCGAGAGGACTCGGCACCCCAAGAGGCGGGTAAGATACGGAGCCGCGACCCGGCGGGACCCGAGCACTCCCCCACCCCAGCGCACTGGCGGGAGGAGAGGATTCAGAGCCAGGAGGGAGTGGAAGTACACCCCGTGAAGTAGCCAGCCCCGGTGATCTGCGCGGGGAGTGCTGACCCACATTGTGCAGTGCAGCGGAGATTGGAGAGACAGAGGGGCAGGATCTGAGCGGGGAACGTGCCAGGGTGCTTGCAGCCGGCTCCCGGGAAGGAAAAAAAAAGCGCTCGTTACTTCAGCGGTCTTAAAGAGACAGGAGCCCAGCGGGGGAGCCGGATCGCCCCAGCACACTCAGCCCAGCAGGCTAGGAGTCCTGGGGAGTTTCAGACGCCTTAGCTGGCGACTGGGGAAGCATAGCCATACTTACACTTCTCACTGAGATCAACAGCCTCCTATTCGTTCCCACCCCAGCCAGAGCGATAAAGGGCCCTGTGGAGCGGCGCGGCCACAGAATAGTTGGGCAACAGCGCCACCTACAGCATTCCCACAGAATCTACTCCCAGTGGGCGTTTTTTGTTTTGTTTTGTTTTTTGTTTTTTCTTTTCTTTCTTTTTTCTTTTTTTTCTTTCTTCTTTTTTTTTCTCTTTTTTTTCCCCTTTTTAAAGTCTTAAAGAGCCCAGCTGACATACGTGGCAACTACCAGTGACCAATTCTATAGCCATGAAAAGACAGAGGAATATGGTTGAGACCAAAATCAACCAGACAACCCCAGAGAGGGAGCCTGAAGGGATGGAAATGCACAGTCTTCCTGAAAAAGAATTCAGAATAAAAGTCATAACCATGCTGATGGACCTACAGAGAAATGTGCAAGAGCTGAGGGTGGAAGTGAGGGAAGTGAGGAAAGACAATGCAGAAATCAGACAAGCAATTGACAGTCTTAACAGCAGACTGGATGAGATGCAAGAGACTGTTAATGGAATAGAAATCAGAGAACAGGGGTACAGAGCAGCAGAGGCAGAGAGAGATAAAAGGATTTCTAGGAATGAAAGAATATTAAGAGAACTGTGTGACCAATCCCAACGGAACAATATTCGCATTATAGGAGTACCAGAGGAAGAAGAGAGAGAAAAAGGGATAGAAAGTGTCTTTGAAGAAACAATTGCTGAAAACTTTCCCTCGCTGGGGAAGGAAATAGTCTCGCAGTCCACCGAAGCCCACAGATCTCCCAACACAAGGGACCCAAGGAAGACAACACCAAGACACATAATAATTAAGATGGCAAAGATCAAAGATAAAGACAGGGTGTTAAAGGCAGCTAGAGAGAGAGAAAAGATCACCTACAAAGGAAAACCCATCAGACTATCATCAGACTTCTCAACAGAAACCTTACAGGCCAGAAGAGAATGGCATGATATATTTAACGTTATGAAACAGAAGGGCCTCGAACCAAGAATATTGTATCCAGCACTATTATCATTTAAATATGATGGAGGGATTAAACAATTTCCAGACAAACGAAAGTTGAGAGAGTTTGCCTCTCATAAACCACCACTACAGGATATCTTAAATGGACTGCTCTAGATGGAAGCACACCTAAGGCTAAAAAGATGTCACCAGAGAAAATAAAATCATAGCAAAGAAGCAGACCATCCAAATACTAACTAAAGGCAAAGAATAAAACACCTAGTACAGAAAGAATGGAGGAGGAGGAATAAGAAGGGAGAGAAAAAAAGAAACATCAGACAGTGTTTACAATTACTTAACAAGAAAGTTAAGTTAGATTGTTAGATAGTAAAGAAGCAACCCTTGAACCCTTGGTAACCACGAATCTAAAGCCAGCAATGGCAATAAGTACATATCTATCAATAATCACCCTAAATGTAAATGGACTGAATGCACCAATCAAAAGACACAGAGTAACAGAATGGATAAAAAAGCAAGACCCATCTATATGCTGCCTACAAGAAACTCACCTCAAATCCAAAGATATACACAGACTAAAAGTGAAGGGATGGAAAAAGATATTTCATGCAAACAACAAAGAGAAAAAAGCAGGTGTTGCAGTACTTGTATCAGACAAAATAGACTTCAAAACGAAGAAAGTAGCAAAAGATAAAGAAGGACATTACCTAATGATAAAGGGGTCAGTCCAACAAGAAGATATAACCATTATAAATATATATGCACCCAACACAGGAGCGCCAACATATGTGAGACAAATACTAACAGAATTAAAGGAGGAAATAGACAGCAATGCATTCATTTTAGGAGACTTCAACACACTACTCACTCCAGAGGACAGATAAACCAGACAGAAAATAAGTAAAGACACAGAGGCACTGAACAACACACTAGAACAGATGGACCTAACAGACATCTACAGAACTCTACACCCAAAAGCAACAGGATACACATTCTTCTCAAGTGCACATGGAACATTTTCCAGAATAGACCACATACTAGGCCACAAAAAGAACCTCAGTAATTTCAAAAATATTGAAATCCTACCAACCAACTTCTCAGATCACCAAGGTATAAAACTAGAAATAAATTTTAGAAAGAAATCAAAAAGGCTCACAAATACATGGAGACTTAACAACACTCTCCTAATTAATCAATGGGTTAACAACCAAATCAAAACAGAAATCAAAGACTATATGGAGACTAATGACAACAACAACACAAAGCCACAACTTCTGTGGGACGCAGCAAAGGCAGTTCTAAGAGGAAAGTATATTGCAATCCAGGCCTATTTAAAGAAGGAAGAACATTCCCAAATGAATAGTCTAAAGACACAATTACTGAAATTGGAAAAAGAAGAACAAATGAGGCCCAAAGTCACCAGAAGGAGGGACATAATAAAGATCAGAGAAGAAATAAATAAAATTGAGAAGAATAAAACAATAGAAAAAATCAATGAAACCAAGAGGTGGTTCTTTGAAAAAATAAAGAAAATAGATAAACTCCTAGCCAGACTCATTAAGAGAAAAAGAGAATCTACACACATAAACACAATCAGAAATGAGAAAGGAAAAATCACGACGGACCCCACAGAAATACAAAGAATCATAAGAGAATATTATGAGAATCTATATGCTAACAAGCTGGAAAACATAGAAGAAATGGACAACTTCTTAGAAAAATACAGCCTTCCAAGACTGACCAAGCAAGAAACAGAAAAACTAAACAGACCAATCACCAGCAACGAAATTGAATTGGTAATCAAAAAACTACCCAAGAACAAAACCCCTGGGCCTAATGGATTCACCTCTGAATTCTACCAGACATATACAGAAGAAATAACACGGATTCTCCTTAAAGTTTTCCAAAAAATAGAAGAGGAGGGAATACTTCCAAACTCATTCTATGAAGCCAGCATCACTCTAATACCAAAACCAGGCAAAGACCTCACCAAAAAAGAAAATTACAGACCAATATCCCTGATGAACGTAGATGCAAAAATACTCAACAAAATATTAGCAAACCGAATTCAAAAATACATCAAGAGGATCATACACCATGATCAAGTGGGATTCATCCCAGGGATGCAAGGATGGTACAACATTCGAAAATCCATCAACATCATCCACCACATCAACAAAAAGAAGAACAAAAACCACATGATCATCTCCATAGATGCTGAAAAAGCATTTGACAAAATTCAGCATCCATTCCTGATTAAAACTCTCAACAAAATGGGTATAGACGGCAAGTACCTCAACATCATAAAGGCTGTATATGACAAACCCACAGCTAACATCATACTTAACGGCAAGACGCTGAAAGCTTTTCATCTAAGATCGGGAACAAGACAGGGATGCCCACTCTCTCCACTGTTATTCAACATAGTACTGGAGGTCCTAGCCACAGCAATCAGACAAAACAAAGACATACAAGGCATCCAGATTGGTAAAGAAGAAGTCAAATTGTCACTATTTGCAGATGACATGATACTGTACATAAAAAACCCTAAAGACTCCATTCCAAAACTACTAGAACTAATATCTGAATTCAGCAAAGTTGCAGGATACAAAATTAACACACAGAAATCTGTTGCTTTCCTATACACTAATGATGAACTAACAGAAAGAGAAATCAGAAAAACAATTCCATTCACAATTGCATCAAAAAGAATAAAATACCTAGGAATAAACCTAACGAAGGAAGTGAAAGACCTGTACTCTGAAAACTACAAGACACTCCTAAGAGAAATTAAAGAGGACACTAACAAATGGAAATGCATCCCATGCTCTTGGCTAGGAAGAATAAATATTGTCAAAATGGCTATACTACCTAAAGCAATCTACAGATTCAATGCAATCCCTATCAAACTACCAACAGCTTTCTTCAATGAACTGGAACAAATAATTCTAAAATTCATATGGAACCACAAAAGACCCCGAATAGCCAAAGCAATCCTGAGAAGGAGGAATAAAACAGGGGGAATTACGCTCCCTGACTTCAAGCTCTACTACAAAGCCACAGTAATCAAGACAATTTGGTATTGGCACAAAAACAGACCCACAGACCAGTGGAACAGAATAGAAAATCCAAACATTAACCCAAACATATACAGTCAATTAATATTTGATAAAGGAGTCCTTGGATATACAATGGGGAGATGACAGCCTCTTCAGCAGCTGGTGTTGGAAAAAGTGGACAGCTACATGTAAGAGAATGAAACTGGACTACTGTCTAGCCCCATACACAAAGGTAAACTCAAGGTGGATCAAAGACCTGAATGTAAGTCATGAAACCATAAAACTCTTAGAAAAAAACATAGGCAAAAATCTCTTGGACATAAACATGAGCAACTTCTTCATGAACATATCTCCCCGGGCAAGGGAAACAAAAGCAAAAATGAACAAGTGGGACTATATCAAGCTGAAAAGCTTCTGTACAGCAAAGGACACCATCAGTAGAACAAAAAGACATCCTACAGTATGGGAGAATATATTCATAAAAAACGTATCTGATAAAGGGTTGACATCCAAAATATATAAAGAACTCATGCACCTTAACAAACAAAAAGCAAATAATCCAATTAAGAAATGGGCAGAGGACATGAATAGACACTTCTCTAAAGAAGAAATTCAGATGGCCAACAGGCACATGAAAAGATGCTCCACATCGCTAATCATCAGAGAAATGCAGATTAAAACCACAATGAGATATCACCTCACACCAGTGAGGATGGCCAACATCCAAAACACAAACAACAACAAATGTTGGCGAGGATGTGGAGAAAAGGGAACCCTCCTACACTGCTGGTGGGACTGCAAATTAGTTCAACCATTGTGGAAAGCAGTATGGAGGTTCCTCAAAAAACTCAAAATAGAAATACCATTTGACCCAGGAATTCCACTCCTAGGAATTTACCCTAAGAATGCAGCAGCCCAATTTGAAAAAGACAGATGCACCCCTATGTTTATTGCAGCACTATTTACAATAGCCAAGAAATGGAAGCAACCTAAGTGTCCATCAGTAGATGAATGGATAAAGAAGATACAGTACATATACACAATGGAATATTATTCAGCCATAAGAAGAAAACAAATCCTACCATTTGCAACAACATGGATGGAGATAGAGGGTATTATGCTCAGTGAAATAAGCCAAGCCGAAAAAGACAAGTATCAAATGATTTCACCCATATGTGGAGTATAAGAACAAAGAAAAAATACTGAAGGAACAAAACAGCAGCAGACTCACAGAACCCAAGAACGGACTAATAGTTACCAAAGGGAAAGGGACTGGGGAAAATGGGTGGGAAGGGAGGGATAAGAGGGAAAAAGGGGCATTACGATTAGCAGACGTAATGTTGGGGGGCACGGGGAGGGCTGTACAACTCAGAGAAGACAAGTAGTGATTCTATAGCATCTCACTACGCTGATGGACAGTGACTGTAATGGGGTTGGTGGGGGGGACCTGATGAAGGCGTAGTTTAATAACCATAATATTGCACATGTAATTGTAGATTAATGATAATAAAATAAATTATATTTTAAATAAATAAATAAATAAAACAAAAAAATGACCCCGGTGCTATGATGGAAGTATATACACAGGGCAGCACAGAACATGAGGATACGTGAGCCCACCCTGGGACCTGGCCTTGGGGAGCCAGCCTTAATCTTGCCGATGAGGTCGTAGGAATTCTTCATGCATTGGCTGATTCAACATGTACTTACCAAACACCCAGAATGCGCCAGACTCTGATCTGGGCTCGGAGGAGCCATCATAAATGACGCAGCCAGTTCACTGCTCAGAGCGTACATTCTAGCTGTGGTTGAGCAGTGGAGGGGGAAGGCCGGGGATGCGGAGGAGACAGGTTGTAAACAAGTCAGCTATTGAGCGAGACATTTATTCCAATGGTTTTTTTTTAGAATCTCATGTGTCAGGCAGGTGTTAGATGTTGGGGTTATAAAGCAAATTACACACTCCCTGTCCCTCAGGGCATTTCAGCCAGAGGGAAGAGCGTATTGAAAGGCACAGAGCAAATAATGGGGCTGTGTTGGGGGAAATCAGGTGCTTTAGTAAAGCTGGAATGTAGGGTGTGATGATAGAGGGGTGCTCTCTTTTAGTTAGAAACTCATGCTTCGGCAATCTGGGGCAAGGAGTCCTTCCTGGAAACTTCCCATAAACTCTCTCAAAGTATTTATGGAGGTAGACATTTAGGAACCAGCTAGGTAACAAATGTATATAAAAGGGCATCGTCCTGCCTAAGGTGTGGCTCTGTTGCCAGCAATACAGACCTAGAATACATTCTTGACACTCCAAATTAAATTTCCTCCATCCTTTCCTCCCTCCCTCCCTCCGTTTTCCTCCTTCCTCCCTCCCTCCTCTCCTTCCTTCCCTAGCTCCCTCCCCAGAAACTGGTGCAAATAAAAACAAGTGTTGGACCCGGAAGTGTCCAAGTGAACCTACTATTATGCTTTGCCCTCTAATATGAGGTAAGGAACTAATTGGTTAATGTTCGCAAAGTCCCAGGACATGCTTGAATAAAAGGGCCCATATAAGTTCAAAGTATTTGCAGTTATTATGATTATTACTATAATTTGTAAGACTTAGCCATAAACCTTTTCATAATAGGATGAAGTCAATACTTCTTAAAAGAGGAAGAAGGGCAGGGACTCTATATAAAGCATGTGGGCTGACTGCCTCTAAGGACAAGAGCTAACTGAAGACAGGTGAGTGCAAGACAGAGGGGCGCAGCTTCTGTCTAGGCTTATTTAGAATGAAAAATCCAGTCTATGGTGGTGGATTGATAATGAGTGTCTTTGGGGCTGAGTAAACAAGAGAAGTTGGAGTCAGGAAAAACTTCAGGGCCTTTTAAGGAAACCCCAAGTTACAAAAGATTATGCAGATGATGGAATGAATTTTTTCCTCTTCATCATGATACTTATAAAAATTTAGGTTTCTTTTAATGCAAGTATGTATGTAGTTCCTTTGGGATGTATGGGCATGTGCAAAACAAAGCATGGGAGAAGAGAAATATATGTGCTTTTAGCAGAAGCTGTAATAGGCCAAAAGGGATGTTTTTTTTTTTTTTATGAATCCAAAGCAGAAGAATGGAATGAGGTGTTTGTATTTTGCCAAGTGGTGATCTCTCTCCCACCCACGCTCCCGCCAACGTTCCATTAACCTCATAAACTTTAAGTGATGGTTCTATAACAGTCATATTTGTTCTGGAAGCTGAGACTAAGGCCAACCTGTCTATCAACTTAAGCCTGACAGAGAAAAGGAAAGACAAGCTTCAAGAGGCTTTGATTTGCTCTGCGTCAGAATAGGATGTTCCTGGGACAGTCCCCAGCACCAGGAGATGCGCCTTCCTGGAGTTCTCAGCTCTGGGAATCCCAGATGGGCAGAGGGAGGAGAGAGGGAACCCTCTTCTATGTCTCTTTTGGTAAGGAAAGCATTTGTCTGCAGAATGAAGGCCCGCGATCAAACCTCTGAGCTCTTCATTGCTTGCTATCCAAATTCCGTATGTGTGTATTTTCACAGGCCACGTGAGAATGCAGCTCTGCACAGAGTAAATTTAAAAGAAGCCTTAGATTTCACTCTGAAAAGTTAGATATTTTCAAGAAAACATGATCCCAGTGGCAGAAACATTTTATATTTCTGTGACTGTCATTGCTATTGTTTTAGTTTAAGGGCTGTTGGCACATAGTCTGTGAGGCAATGGGCTGGGATGTGGCTGTGTGTGAGGAGGGAGGGAAGGAGAGGATGGCAGGAAGGCGTGTGGTGATGACGAGATGCTCCTGGAAAGGCTATCAGCCCACAGGGAGCAAGCAGGAGGGAGAGATGAGTTAGCAACAAAATCCAGTGACAATACAAAGTAGAGCGGGAGGCCCCACCTAATGCAAACGTGCAGAGCAGTTCTCTTGCTCCAGGATCACATGGCAGCCACGATGGGGCAGTCCCCCTATGCCTCCCAGCACTGCAGGGTATTAACACAGCACGTTTCAGGCTGGCTGGAGGGCCCTAAGGACCTGGGATGGCTGTGGTTGATAGCAAAATCTAGGACAGCTTTCATGGAAAAGGCACAGGAGGTCTGCAGGAGAGAACTACAAAGACCCAAGACCTTTTCTATAAAAATTGTTCAAGGGAGGAAGAAACGGTCCATTATGCCTTACAAATCTAAGCGATGCTTTGGGAATTTCAAAGGCTTCAGTAGACAGAGGGTGGGTAGAGCCGCCAGGGACTTGACCTGGCCCTGAGAGGTGCCCGGCAGGCCAGCTGTCCAGCCTGCTGACACCCCTATACTGTTCGTCATAGCATTTGTCTCCAGGAAGGGAGAAGAGGGATACCACCATAGATACTGGGCTTGGCATCAAGAGCGCTGGGCTGTGTTGGCCTGACATTCTAATAATGGTTTCGAGTTTGAGAGCCACATGGGTATTAACAGTTGAGTCATAGGTAACCGACGGACACTGCCTGAGCACACTCCAGTCGCCTCCATAAGCCCTTCTCTAGAGTACTTTGGGGTCACAGAGTTTGGGTTGCTTCGACTTGCTGTGTTTATTTCCATTGTCACTTCTTGCTCTTTCTTGACCTAATTGAAAAAAAATGACAGAAACTAACTGTGCTTCTAAGTAATTGCCACGTGTATTTACGTGGGCTGTTTTCATTCAAGTGCTTGCTCAACAGATACTTAGTTCCATGCCTGGAGTATGAGGCAGCTTTCATGTGGCAATAAAAACTAAGTCCTTCCATTTGGGTTTCCAAGAAGGGAATATTTTTGTTCCTTGGAAAAGGAGCAAAAACAGTAAAATGCCCTGGGTTTAGCATCTGCATGCAAGCAGTGTTTTTTGGCAGAGTTCTTTCCATAAAGGCAGTGGGAAGCCTCTGGTAAGGTCAGCTTTCATGAGACTGGGTTTTTCCTGTACCTAAGTGGCTTGTATGTCATTCCTTTTCCTGGGACTGCGTGTTCTCTCTCATCCAGGGCTGGGGGCTCAGTTGGTGAATAAATGATTCCTTTACGTGACTGAAGCAGACACAGCGAGAATCCAAGTTCCTGTCTCTTTCCAGTGTCAGGACTGAGCATGACATTTGCTGCTCAACCAAGGGAAGTCCGGGAGACCGTTCCGATGTTGTAGGGAAGAAAAACAAAGAGTGTGGCTGTATCTGAGGGGCACGCAAACCCCTTGGTATGAGAAAACTCAATTTAAACGACTTCCTTAATACCTCCCTTGAGTCTGGAGACTTAATCTGTCCCTGGGTGTCTGGAAGGAAGCATCCCTAAGAATAACCTTAAAACCAAAGAGATGAGAGGAGCACTGTGAGTGTCCAGTGCTGTTTTTATATGCACGTTCCTGCTAGTAATACGAGTAAACGATAAGTAGCCAGGCTCAGCGGCCCGAGGGAAAGGGGCTATGCCACAGCATGAGGGGCTGCAAGGAGGTGGGCTCGCTGCGGTCAACTGACCACTACTCTGGGTGGCATTAGCGTGTTGGTTTGGTAGCTAGTTGGGGAACCAGGGCCCTCTGAAGGTGATTAGAGGAATGTTCGGGGTGAGAAAGAAAGTACAGAAGAGCCACTATGCCAGCAGGTGTTCGGTGGTGATGAGGTGGGAGTTCTTGGTCTAGCGAGCCCCTTCTGAGCTCAGTCCTGGACCTGCCCACGACCTGACTTCCTGGGGACTGACTTTGCTGATGGGAATGGCCTATCTCTCCTTCCCCCATGGGCTCTGCCCAGGTTTTTCTGGCACAGTAGTTTTAAAGAGGGAGAATGGGAACATGGCTCAAGGTGGCCACAGGGGTCAGATTCCCAGGACTGGGGGGTTAGAGCAGTGGGAACCGTCTGCCAGCTCCTTCTCCATCCAAAGCAAAGAATATGCTCCAAGGCACAGAGGAAAGTGTAAGCTTTCCTCTAATCTGAAGAAAAAAAGAACTCTAAGTAAGAGAAACACTAATACAAATTCTCCTTCGAGAACCTATCTTTTGATAACAAAAGCCTGTTGGATAAAGTGTGTGCATCAAAAATGTGCTTTCAAGGATCTGGAGTCAGGGTACTAAGTTCCTCAGAGTCGAGAATCAAAATATCTCAGTCTCTTAAAATAATTACCATCTGGTGACTGGACAGTGTGGTGAGTCCCTGTGGGTGAGCAGGAATCTCGTCATTTTTATGCTAATGGAAGGATGGATGGAGCACATGCTTTCTGCTTTTTTCATTATGATTCCATTAATTACCTTTCTTAGTCCAAACATGGGGAAGCTTGTTCCTTTCTTTACACCTTTTTATAGAACATTACATGTTGTTATGATGATGACTGATATTTTCACGTCTTCGAGCTAATTTCTGTTTTAATCATTTCAGGACTCATAGCACCAGACCATCAATATGTCTATGCTGTGGCTGCTTCTGGGCCTCCTTGCCTTTATTGGTGGGTATACTTCATTTTTCCCAAATCACCTTGGAGATAGGAGGGATACGCATAGGAACAGAATGATAATCCAGTCATGATAAAATGTTATATTTCTCCTAAGCTGTCCCACAAAAACTGGAGTTAGTAATAGTCACTGACAAGTAGCCTTTCTCTGGACACCCCACAAAAGTCGGGGGGGTCTCCATACTGTGAGGAGGGCTTAAAGCAATGTTGCTTGAGGCAGACTTTAAATATTGATCATATTGATAACTGTGCATTGTTCCTCTATAAAAACTCTTTTACCAAAAGGACTCACTGAATTTATTAATAGACTATATACTCCCACAGAAGGACTGTGATGGCTTACTATAACAATAAGACGAATGTAATTCAGATAGGAGACCAGCGTGAAGTGGAACAAGGAGATGTGACTGGTTGACCACTGATACAGTTAACCATGGACATGACCACAAACATGACACAGTTGCCATGCTTGAATTTCAGATTCCATCCTAAGGATCCTTGTAGTTGGGGCAAAAAGGGAAAGGATATGGTTTTTGATAAGTAAAAGGAAGAAGCTAGTTTCTCAAGAGACACAAATATTTTCCTGGATCTACAGTCTAAAAAATTTGTCAGATGAGGTTGGTTTTAAACTCATCCATTCATTTGTTGACCTACTCTTTCAACAAATATTTTAAAACTCCTAAAAGGAATTTTGGGAATACAGGGAAATCTGAGGAGCGTAACATATGGTCAGAGAAAGGCTAGAGGACAGGGAGTGAGGAGTGACCAATTACTATTAAGGGATTTGTCCCCGATTACAAAGATAAAAGTACTGATTAAAAAATTAAAAAGACACCCTGGCTCATTTAATTTTTAGCATACTCATACACAACTAGGTCATTTCATTTCATTTCTCTCAGATTATTCATCAAAAGTTCATAAAGTAGAAGTATTTACTCGAAAACACTAGTATTTTAAGATGTTAACCCCATGAGGTTTTCAGAAAGTAGAATCTTAAAATGCATTTACAAAAACATATAGTACACATATGATGATATGCAATAGACATGTTTCCAAAGACCTGCAAATCATTGATTTGATTATATAACCTACTTTAGTCAACGAATAAAATAAATAGAAAAGAATAATCCAATGAGAAGTCCTTCGGGCTTGTGATGTTTCCTTCAAGCGGCAATTTTCTGCCCCTGTAGGTATTTTGTTACTAGCTCAAACACCCTCCTGGTGTGAATTATTACTACCAGAGAATGCCCGCCTCCTCCACGGCCTCTGTGGAATCCCACAGTAGTGAAATAGTGAAACCCCTTCTCCCCTTCAGTGACTGGAATGGCCCCGGGAGGCAAGGAGAGAGATAAAAGGGCACAGAGAGAAAGGGAGGAGTGCAAAAAAGGAGCTCCCACCCACCCCCCGCCCAGAGATCCCTGGCCCCGTGCCTCACCACGTGTTCCACATGGCTTTGCTGTCTCAGACACCCATCTAGGAAGAGCACCTGAGGACAGGGGAAGCCACCTCCAAGCCCCAGTTTATGAGCACCGCCTTCACTTGGCGTCTGGAGTAGGATCCCAGGGAGGTTTCATACGTGTTCCTCCAAAGCAAACATAAATGTCTCACCAGACCAATAAGTCAGGAGTCTCTGATGAAGTGTGGAGAGATCACAGAAGATATAAGAGGAAGACTAGTTTTCAGGGAACAGATAATCTCACCAACCCAAGAGCACTGGACAGCCCCAGAGCTTTGCAAGCTGTAACTGTTCTCGCAGTTCCTCCTGTCTGCAGGGTAGGAGGTGGGAATGTAGTATCAGAGAGGTTTGCATGGTAATTTCTTCATAACAATACTGTGAATTTCAAAAGTGTTTCAGTTTCAGAGTGATATTGTTGTTTTTTATTTTAGCCATGTTATTTCTCCTAATGCCACTGCCTTCATGGACAGAAGGATGATCAGAAGTATTCTAGTTCAGTGCCTTAGGTTGAAATTTTCTCAATTTGTAGACTCATCTGAAAGCAGCAACTGGGGATGCTATGGAAACATCCGAAGCTTTGACACCCCCGGGGCGTCCTGTGGGACTGGAAGGCTTCGAGGCCTGAACTTCTGTGGTAATTATAAAATTGCTGTCCACCTTGCCTTCCCCTTCTTTCTCTTTCTCTCGAATGGTGACTTCCTGCGGCAAGGGTGGCTTCGGCAGGATTTTGTCCCCTTCCTTGATACCCCACACCCATGTCTCCCCGCCCCTCCCCACAAGTCTGATCCTCCTAACATACATACCCTTTGGGCCCGCTGTTTCCCACAGCTCCCCCAAGGGTGGGAAGAGCGGCAGGCGCGGAGCCCAGACACCTTGTCTGAGTGCTGGCTCTGGTTCTTCAACACGTCGAGCTCCTCTGAGCCGCCATGGAAGGCAAATGACAGGACGTGCTTTACCGTGTTATAAATGCTGGTTGATATGATGTAGTTAAAAGTGCTTTTGAAACCATAAAAATTCTTGGTTTTTAGAATTTACCGTGAGAAGATAAGTGGACCAGCCAGATAAATCAGTATTGATTTTCATTTGGCCCAAAAGCCTTGTTATTTCATAAAAGCTAGAGCTTACATGATTCTTGGGGGGCACTTTAAAGTGGAAAGGTAGGTAAAAGAGTGAGCAGACCTGTCAGGGAAACTTTCCGAGGACTGCTTGAAGGGGCTGGGAGAATTTTTTTTCACCTCCTGGTTCCCACTGTAACTGAGGGACAGGGACATTTTACTGGCTAACTCTGATTGGGGTGCTTAGGATGGGGCCCCTGGTGTCTGTGCCCATGGAATTTTCCAGGGTGGCCAGAGCAGCCCCTGCGAGCCCAGCCCAGGGGCACTGGCAGCCCCAAAGGACACTGTCTCCGGGGATGCCAGCTCAGACTTAGAGGAGAAGCATAATCTGAGGTCTAGGAATGGCCACCAGGGACTTCCAGAATACATTTCTGAAATACAGCCCTCCTAGTCCTAGACTGCTGCCCAGATCTTTGGGGTCTGTTTTCCCTTTCCTGTGGGCTCCCGTTTCAGTGCAAGGCCCACCAAGCCTCCTCCTTCCTTCTGGGTTTGCTTTAGGGGTTCGTGCTTCTGAAAGACTGGCTGAAATCGACATGCCAGTCCTACTGAGATATCAACCCACGATACAGGCCGTTGGCCAAAAGTACTGCGTGGATCCTGCAGTGATCGCTGGTGTCCTATCCAGCGAGTCTCAGGGCGGCAATGTTCTGCTCAGTGTGGGCAACGTGGACAGTGGAATCAGTGTGGTGCAGGTAACCCTCCATCAGTTGTAACATGTGGCCATTGTGCTGCATGGCACGACTCTAAGGGGACACCTTGATATTTATCATTGCTGATGTACCCCTGGAGCACAGATGCATAGGGCACAGAGTGAAAGGTGCTCCCCGGAGTTGTGAAAGCCACGACTCTGCCTGAGAGATATGGGCAGCAACATTCTGCTCCATTTTGAGCCACTATTTCTTTTCAAAGTAAATGATGCTGCATTTCCAGGATATCATCCATGGTACCCTATTCTGGATTTCCAATAAGGCAGTGGTGCTCCTAGGAGAAGGATCATAGACTGAATCCTTGCCCTGTTATTCTGTAACTGTGTGACCTTGGATAAATCATTTAACCTCCCTGGGTCTCAATTTCCTCACCTGTAAAGTGCCCTCCTCATAGAACTGTTATGAATATTCATTGAAATAATGTGAAAAAGTACTTGGTATCTGGTATATTCTCAACAAATACTGAATTCCTTTTCCCTTGTCGTCTTTCTACATGAACCTTAGTTCTGAAGATCAAGTTTTATTTTTGCACTAATTGCACTTGGTTTCACTTGTCTGATAAAGATGCCCAGGGAATTAGGCACTGACCCTGCTGTCGAATTAACTCTGCTTTGGGGGAATCAGTGACCGCAAAGGAGACAACGGGGCTGTGAGTTTTTTCTGTTGCATTTCACAGTGGTGTAAGAGTTGTTGAGAAAACTAAGTACTGCAGTCATCTTTAAACTTTAAGGAAAATTTATTCCTCAATGATCTTTATATTGACCTCCCATTAGTACTTAGTATGCATTACCTAAATTGTAATTAAAAATTGCATTAAATTAATTTATAAATTAATTTATAAAGTGTAAATTACATTGTATTACAAAAAATGTAAAAGTACTTTCAAATACTTCATGTTATTTTCATTTGGGAACCCAGCCAACAACCTGGTAAGATGGGGTGAGGGAGAAGGCTGTAATCCATCCTTTACAAGGGAGCAGGTGCGTCTAGGAGGAGCCCCAGCTGCGGTCACGAGGCAGCTGGGACACGCAGAACGGGGACCAAGCACAGCCCTGGCGATGTGAGCGCCAGCGTCATTTTTTTGCTGCCCTGTTTGGCCTCGTTTGTGAAATCTCATTCTTAGGAAAAGGATGAGTCTATCTCCTTAGAAGATGAAGAAAAAACTCCCCAGGGTCAGACATTTCTCCCAAATATGGTGAAACCTATGTGGGACGAGAATCTACAAGATACCAAAGGCATATAGGAAAAGTTAGAAGTATCTTTAGGCATTCAGATTATCTGGGAGGAGAACTACAAGTACAGACAGAAAACCCCTTTGTGACCTGTTTGAAGAGTGCCCGTGCAGCGCTGAGGGGGGCACCAGGCTTGTACCTACGCTGCCTCTGTCCCCTTTGACTTCTGACGCCGCCTCTCACCTTTACACTGAAGCATCCATGAAATGTCTGCCTGTCCCTCCCTCTGCCCAAACCTTGTAGCCTTACTTTTTATCCCCAGGGAGATTAGAGGCAACACTGGTTTCAGCAAAAGTGGAGAGAAAAAGAAGGAAAGTGAAAAGGCAACGCTCACCCTATGAAGCCACGTCACCCCTCACCTGGCTCATCTGCCATGTCCTCTGTGTCCCTCTCCCTAGGAGCCTGGCCTTTATGTTCCCACAACCTGGATCAGCGAGTCCCAGATTTTCCAGATAACTGAGGTCCTGACTGTAAAAATCAAAGAAATCCAGAGGAGGTTCCCAACCTGGACCCCTGACCAGTACCTGAGAGGTAAGTGTAACCCAAGGGGAAGTGGTTTCACAACATGAAAATAACAGGAACAGAAGAAATACATTGTACCAGATTCCCCCAAACCTCAGCTGCCTCTTGATAGGCAATGAAGAAAGAGTATCTAAGTTAACTGCTGAGTGTGCAGAAGCAGTGACAGGCTGTGGGGTCAGTATTAACCAATCTCACATATTCCAGGTGGACTCTGTGCCTATGTGGGAGGTGCTGGTGACATCAGAAGCAGCCAGGACCTGAGCTGTGACTTCTGCAATGATGTCCTTGCACGAGCGAAGTACTTCAAGAGACATGGCTTCTAATGCTTCTTTGATCAAACCCAAATCATCACACAGGAGGCCGCTATGAGTACACAGATAAAACTAGCTAATGGGGCTTGTAACTGTGAATCTGAGTTTGACCTGAAGATCATTAATATAACATGAATCACATTAAAAGAAGAATTATTATCTACATTTTGTGGTCAGCTGTGTGTGTGGGTAAATTAAAGGCTGTGTCTTTTTAAGGGTATTTCCATGGAAGTTAGCTGTAATGTAGATTTCCATTAAATGAATCCTATACCTCACTGACTAACACTGCCAGATTTAGCAAATAAAAATACAGGAAGCCCAGTTAAATTTGAATTCCAGATAAATGACAAATAATTTTCTTAGTATAAATCCCATGCCCTATTTGGAACACATTTATATTTAAAAATTATTCGTTGCTTATCCAGATTTAACTGGGCACATGGTATTTTATCAGGCCACACTATCATTGATTTCTTTGGTAAAAATCATATGTAGAGAAAATGGAAATTTCATGCCCAGGATTTTCAACTCCCCTGATTCTAATATTGCCCATTGTATACATAAAAGAGCCTGCTTGCATACCCATGTGCGGCAGGATGCTTACCAGTGATAGAGCCGCCAGGAGCAAACTGTCAGTCCGTGAAGTACCAGCCTAGGGGAGGGGTGGAGAGGAAATGCACAAGCACCTGGACGCAGTTGGTTGGGTGTCCGCAGTCACCACAGAGACCTGCTCGCAGAATTCCTCCTGGTGGTAGGGATGGGAAGGAGAGAGCAGTGGGAGCTGAGGAGAGAGGAAGCAGGAGGGAGCAGCCATAGAACCCCAGTGCTAGGAAGGGAGAAGAGCAGAGGCTGTAGTTGGGCCAGAGATGGAAACGGGCTTGCCGCTTGTACATAGACAGGTGATCGCCATGAGAATAAAACTTGGTATGAACCCCTTTTAACCCCTAACACTCCATTGTCATTACTCTGTCTTATAGAATTCATAGTGAATTTGCCCGAAGCAGAAAACCCCCTCCTCCTGGAGCAACATCATAATTTAAATTTTTAATTGAGAACTTTTGATGAGAAAAAGGCTAAGAAAGTGGCCAGCCCTACCTGCAGGGTGGCATTATCTTAACCCTAGGACAGCCTCCCTGCCATCTAAGTTTACCTCCTCCTTTCCTGGACCACAGAATCTCCTCCGACACCCAGCCTCCCCCAGCTCAGCTAAACTATCTCCTTGTCTGGGTCCCTCAAGTGCCAAGCCATGGGATGGTGACTCATCAGTTGGAGATGCCCTCAAAGCCCCCAACCATGCACTGTCCTGGTAAATTAGTTAATTAAAGAGGTTGTATTCCATAAAAGTAATTAATGTCCCATCCTATCAAAGGTATGATATCAGCACTTTGCAGAGTGTCATTCTGGAACAGTTATCATTTCAAGCAGAGCTTTTTTAAACAACTGCTATGTGCTCAGCCCTATAAGAGGCACCATATCAGAGTCCGCCCTCAGGAACTGTGAAATCATAAAATTTAGGTGGGGATGGCAGACGATTAATTACACTTGTGCTCAAGATACAGACATGGTGAGGGGCTCGCCCTTTGGGTCAGGGGCCCATGGAAACTGCTCATGACCACTGGTGTCTGGGAGCCTGTGTCCCAGAATAAGTCTTAATCGCATCAAAGGCTGTCTTTTCTTTTTGATGTACAAGGTTTTCATCAGGATGCACAGATTTCTTCCTAGAGATTGTGAATTGTGAACATTACGCAAAACGGTTCTGTCCCAGAGCAGACACTATACAAACACAGTTTACAGTGTGGTGTGTGGTGACCTAATTTTACTTTACTTTCCTGAATAACTTTTGTTTTCCATGGAGTTAATAATTAATAACCACCCTTTGTTTGCTTGATGCCTTAGTTTTTCCTATGCTTATCACTAACTCAACTCTAAATCTCCTTTCAGGGAGCCTTTCTGAAGCCTCTGACCTGCTCCTATCTGAGGTAAATCAGAAGGCATCCTGCAATCCCCTTTACCCTCAGTCCTTTGCAGTTGGCCTATGTTGCTCCTTACGTCCTTCTTTCTAGCTGCTCCTTTGTTTTGATGGAGCCCACATCCTCCATCAGCTTCCTAAGAACAATTAGTAGGAGGTAAATTTTTTTTTAGACCTTTCATATCAGGGAATCATTTTTTCTGCTCTCACATGAATTGTTGATTTGGCTTGGTACACAATTCTAGTTTTGAAATAATTTTCCTTTAAACTTTCTAAGGTATTGCTCCTTGGTCTTCTGGCTTCTAGGGTTACTCTTGAAAAGCCTAAGGTCATTTAGATTTTAATCTTTTGTATATGATATATCCCTTCTTCCCTTCTAGAAATTCTTTGCTTCCCCACTGCCAAGATAGGATTTTACTGTCTTACATTTGTTTATCAGTGATTGCTTATCTCTCTGTTTTCCAGCTTTCACAATTTTGTTACTTTTATCTGTCAGAGTCTAGGAATTTCTCCAAGGACTAGGAACATTCAGCCAGAATTTCTGCTCTGTCTCTATATCATACACACTTATAGCAAAGTTGGTAGATTCCTCATCCTGTTGATTTATGCCTTTCTAATAAAAAATACTTAATGGTAGCCTTAATGGAATTTTGGAAGGAGCAAAATTATATGCATGTGTTCAAACACCATCTTTACCTGGACCTAGCTTTTGACCCACCACATAATGACATTTTGACTAAAAGTTGAAGAATGAATAGGAGTTTTCCAGGACATAATAGGAACAAGCATATTAGGCTTTAGGGAAAATATAAGCAAAGGCATGGTAGCCTGAAAAGCTTTGTGCTTCTTGGGAAAATGTAGGTGATTACATATTGCTACCTGAATTGCAAAAACAGAGAATTCTGGGAGATGGGAATGGACAGTTGAGTAGGAGCCAGATTACGAACCAGCCCTTTAGGATATGCCAAGAACCTTAGAACTTGTTCCAAAGGTAAAAGGAATCACTGAAGGATTTCAAGCCTAGGATATGATCAGAAATGCATGTTGGAAAAATCGCTCCTATAACTGGGGGAGGGCAGATGGCAGAGACACAAGCCTGGAGGCATGAAGATGAGTGAGAAGGCCGTTCTTTACAGGGCTTGAACCAGGAAATAGCAGAGGAAATAGAGAGGAGGATGTGAGTTTGAAAGGGACTTAGGAGATAGCATTGACATATTGGTGATTGATTGTGTGACAGCTCCTGAAAGTGCACTGACTACCTGCAGAATTATTTTTTTCTACTTCAAGGAACTTTCTGTTGGTGTGAAATCTGAAAAAAGTTAAGCATTCTGTTGAGAGTCTAGGGTTTTCTCTGTGGATCAAGAATTTTCAACCAGAATTCCTGGTTTCTGCTGTTCACATGATACCTAGAATGTGGTTGGTAGACTCAAGTAGTGTGGCAAACAGACCTCTATCATCCCCTCTGGTTAGTGTTCATGCTCCCATGTAATTCCCTCTCCTTGACTGTGGGGGAATTGTGACTTTTTTCTAACCAATTGAATATGGCAAAGATGATGAGATGTCACTTCTGTGACTGCATTACATCAGATTATAACTCTGTCTTGCTAGCAAACTCTGCCCCTGTTGGCTTTGATGAAACAAGTTGCCATGTTAGGAAAGCCTGTGTGGCAAAGAACTGAGGGAATCCTCTGGCCAACAACCAGCTAGGAACTGAGTCCCTCATTGCAACAACCCAAAACGAGCTGAATCCTACCAGCAACCACATGAGTGAGCTTTGAAGCAGACCCTTCCACAGTTGAGCCTTCAGTTGAAACTCTAGCCCTGGCTGACACCTTGTTTGCAGCCTTATGAGAGACACTGAAGCAGAGGATCCAGCTGAGCTCTGCCTCATTCCTGACTCTGAAACTGTGAGATCATAAATCCATTTGTTTTAAGGCACTAAGTTTGTCATAATTTGTTACACAGCAATAAATAACTAATACCATCACTATCAAAATAGTGTCCAGTCTTCCCTACCTCTCAACAAACCTGGTTATATTTTGGAATAGTAATCAGTTTGCAGAATCAAGTAGATTACCTGATTAGATAAATATTAAATATAACTGCTTCCCAAACAAAAAAAATCAATTGTCTTTTATTTTGAAAATTTTCTGTAATTCTCCCTCTATGTTTTTATCCAAGTAATATAAACACTTAGAAAGAAAATAGAAATTTCAATAATTCTATTAATTCTGTTATTTCTATACATTTCTACTAATTCTATATAATTCTATGCAAATTATAAAAAGCAAAAGCCCAACAAGAGGATATAACCATTATAAATATCTATGCACCCAATATAGGAGCACCTAAATATGTAAAACAAATATTGACAGAATTAAAGAGGAAAATAGACCGCAGTACATTCATATTAGGAGACTTTAACACACCACTCACATCAGTAGACAGATCAACCAGACAGAAAATAAGTAAAAGAGGCACTGAACAATACATTAGATCAGATGGACTTAACAGATATCTACAGAACATTCCACCCAAAAGTAGCAGGATACACATTCTTCTCAAGTGTACATAAAATGTTTTCCAGAATAGATCACATACTAGGCCACAAAACAGAGTGTCAGTAAATTCAAAAAGATTGAAATTGTATCAAGCAGCTTCTCAGACCACAATGGTATGAAACTAGAAATAAATTACACACACACACACATACACACAAAGCAGAAGCATCTCTACTCCATCCTTCTCACACATCCTTGAAGCAACAAAATTTTTTATTGTTGCACTATATTTAATTACATTATGTGAATGCATTGTTATTTAATAAATTTCCTAATACAAGTTTATATCATTGACATTCTTCTCCACTCCTACATTTCATAATAGAAATTTTCAAACATGCCAGAAAGTTGAAAGCTCATATAGTGAGTACTCATATACCCACCACCTAGATTCTACCCTTTAACATTTTACTAAACGTGCTTTATCACATATCTTTTTACCTCTTTATCCTCCATCCACCCATCAATACATCTATTTTTTTTTAGTCATTTCAGACTAATTTGTAGACATCATTACACTACCTCCCAAATTGTTAGTAATATGATTAACAGTAACAGGAATTCAACATTTATTCATGGCTCTTTTTTGTTATTCTTTTGAAGTAAGATTTACACACAATGAAATGCCCAAATCTTAAGTGTACCATTTGATGAGTTCCAAAAAATGGATACTCCTATACAACTTAAATCCTGGCCCAGGTACAGAGCACGGTCGTCACTCCAGAAAGTTCTCTCATACCCTTTCCCAATTAGTATCTTGCCAAGGAACTAATGCTCAGATTCTTCATAACACAGATGAATTTTCCTGTTCTAGAATTTCATTTAAATGGAATACATAGCACCCATTATTTTTATATAATGCTTCTTTTACTCAGCAAAATATTTTCAAAATTCATTTACAGTCTTGCATTTACCAGTAATCTGTAGCTTTTTCTTATTATAATATTCTAACCACAAATGGTTTATGCATTCTATTGATGGTCACCTGGTTGTTTCTAGTTTGGGGCTATTATGGAATAAAGTTGCTATGAACATTATTGTACAATTCTTTTTGTGATTCTATCTTTTTCACATCTCTTGGGTAAATACCTAGGAGCGGAATTTTGGGTTCAAGAGATTATTTTTAATTCTTTCCTTTGTAGTCCTTCTGATGGTGAATTCCTTTAGGCTAAATAATACGCTTTTCTCATTTTTATTTTTAGATTTAAAAATTTTCCTAGAACTCGGAAATCAGAATTATATTAATTCATGAATATTGGTTCATGACATTCACTCATCAAATAGTCCAAATATGGCCTGATTTGTTATAGTTACATATTGTTATATGTAGTTAATTATACAGTTAGTTATTTTTAGCAACTTAATAACACAGACTCTCCTCTGGACCCCAAATAAAAACTAGGATTTTGACAATATGTTACATCTAAATATATTTTTCCCTCTCCTCCACCATTCTATCCCCTTGCAGCTTCTCCTCCCAGGATAACTATTAGCATGCATCTTCAGTTCATCATTTCCTTGCTTTCTTTTATATATAACTTGTCATTCTCATTTCAGTTTTTAGCTTTATAAAAAGAATATAATGGGGAGAAAACCACATGATCTTCTCAATTGATGCATTTGAGAAAATTCAACAGCCTTTTATGATTAAAAACACTCAACAAACTAAGAACAGAAGAAAACTGCCTCAATATAATAAGGGCCATATATGAAAAATCCATAGCTATCAACATACTCAATGCTGAAAAACTTAAAAGTTTTCCCTCTAAGGTCAGAAATAAGACAAAGATGCCTGCTTTTGCCACTTTTATTCAACATAGTATTATAAGTTCTAGCCAGAACGATTAGGCAAGGAAAAGAAATAAAAGGTATCCACATTGTGAGGGAAGAAGTAACATTATTTCTGTTTGCAGATGATATTATACACAGAAAGCTCTAAAGATTCCCCCCACTCAAACACACACAAAAAAACCTGTTAGGACTAATAAATGAATTCAGTAAAATTTTGCATTTCAAAATCCATGTAAAAATCAGTTGCATTTCTATGCACCACCAACAAAAATGAATTATCCAGAAAGGAAATGAAGGAAACAGTTCCATTTATCATACCATCAAAAAGAATAAAATAAGGAATAAACTTAACCAAGGAGGCAAGTACACTGCAACTATAAAACAAAGTCTTTTTTTTAATTAAAATTACCTTTAGTTACTATTTTAAAACAAGTTTAAGAAATGTTTGCAACCCTACATGTGGAAAATTGCTTTGAACAGCTAGGAAAATAGCTACTATAGGAAAACTATGCAAACTAGCTTCAATGCCTGCAGACTAGACTATGCTTACTCATGTCAGCATTACAGAGCAGCAGTAGTAGCTTCTGGCAAATGGAGAAACAGAACAAAAAGCCCTGCAGTGAAGCTGTGATTACTAAGGTTGAATTGTTTATTCCATAATCCTACAACTCTCCTATAATCATTTATCTGTCTATACATTCTTGCTTCCTAGAGGATAAACACATAGCAAAGTGGTTCTGAAACAAATGAGAAAACAATTCACATTTATCTATAAAAAAACTCAGTCGAAGGCAGTGTCCTGGAAAGGGGGGACTACTGCAGTTTTAATTTCTAGACCAGGTGATGAAGTCAAGATTTTTCTTTTGAGGGTGTTCAGTCTAAGGAATGAAATTAAGTATGAAAGCTCTTCTCACTGTCTAGGAGTGACTCTAGCTCTTCTTGCAGAGAGCTGAGCTGCTCCTTTTCTCGGTCTTCCTTTTGTTTGAGTTCATCCAGCACAGCCTGAAATCTGGTTTTGAGAGCCAGGTTTTCCACTTTCATGATGAGATCCTCCTGGCGGTTTGCCCTGTCTTGGGTCTCTTGGAGCTTGCCTTTGATGTTACCAATCTGTTTCTTAATTCCCATAACCAGTTGACTGGTTCCCTCATTTTCTTGGTACCGTTCACCCGATTCATTTAGCTTGTCCTGTAGCTGTCTTTCCAGATCTTCCTCAGTGTCAATGATGTTTATATCTTCTTCATCCTGATGCTGTGTCCCATCTTCATCTCCACTGCTGCTGCTGAGGTCACTGAGTATCTCCCGAAGCTATCATGTTCTGAGTCATGACCCTGCCTCTGGCCAGACCTTCCTGAAGAGATATCAAGGCCTTGATTTTCTGTTTCTTTTGTTTCATCTTCAATTATTTCCCAACAAGTACTGACAGCTTCGGCATCTGCACTTAGCAACCGCTTCACTTCTTTTTCCACATCTAGAGATTCAACACATTTCTTTTTTGCTGTCTTACAGAACCGTCTCTTTCTGACATTTTTTAGAGGCAGAGTAATCCCATGGTTCCATATGAACTTTTTCTCTTCATCCTTATCCTTTTTCTTGCTTGCTTTGGGATCAGCAGTAGCAACTGGTTCCTCCATAGGAGGACAGAGATCGCCATCAACTGTGGAGACAAGCATCTGACAGATATCAGCTGTCTTGTAAAAGGTTTTTCTATCAGTGGTTTTCAGGCTTTCAATAACACACGGCAGATCTACCAATTTTGAGGCCAGTGGGACCCGGTCCACGGTGACGATTCCATGGCGCCCATCAGGGTGTAATTCAATCGTCAGACTGTCCGGGTTCATATGCCCAGACCGCAGTGCCCGCCTCACCGCGAAGGCATGCTCTGGGGGTAGCCGTAAGATGAACTGGCTCTCTAGTTCGTGAGGAGCATCGTCTTCGCTCTTACTCATCTTTATTTCTTTGACATTCGCTTCTCTAATTACCACTTGGTGCCCTAAAAAGTTCCAGTTCTTGCAACAGTTAAAAAGACCAGTTTGTCATGAAGTGAAGTCTTTAATTACAAAGAGCTCTAAGAAGAACAGCAGCTAAGTTGTCTTAATTTTGAACCAAGCCCCCAAGTCTTTCTATACGCTGTGACTGAATATAATAGTCGTTATGATGCGTCGGTTTCGTCAGTTAGGTCCGTTAAACCTGCGAGCGGCAATGCCGAGTTCCAACCCCTAGGCGCCGCTGTCGGACAACGCAGAGAAACCGAGCAGGAAAACAAAATGGCGGCTCCCGCGGAATGATTTTCGATACAGAAAAGTAATGTCCGGCAGACGCTCCCAGTCCACAAAGTCTTCCAGAACAAAAGCTTTTCAAAAGGCGGGAGCAGTGAGCTCTCTTCGCCTCGGGCACTTACAGTCCGGTGACCATCTTCTCCCAAAAGGAGCGAGCAGAGGAGGAAGTCACTCAGCGAGGCGGCCGTGGGCCAGCGACTGCCCCCTCGACACTCCGCCCTACCGGCTCCTCTGCCCGAGCGCTCCGCCGAACGAGCCAACACGTGCTGGGCGAAATCTCGCCGCGCGCCGCAGCTCTGAGCGCCAGATTCGGCAGCCCGGCAGCTACGCAGCACTGATTGTATGCAAAGTCTTGTTGAAAGAAATTAATGAAGCCACAAGTAAATGGAAAGACATCCTATGGTCATAGATTAGAAAATTTTAAATTGTTAGGATGTCAGTAGTATCCAAAGTGACCTACAGATTCATTGCAACCCCTATCAAAAACCCAGTAATATTTTTTTGTAGAAATAAAAAAATCTATTTAAAAATCAAATGAAATCTCAAGGGACCCTGAACAGCCAAAACAATATTGAAAAAGAACAAAGTTGAAGGTCTTCCATTTCCTTATTTCAAAACTTACTGCAAAGCTACAGCAATCAGATCAGTGCGGTACAGGCATAAGGTAGATATATAGACAAATGGAATAAAATAGTTCAAAAAGAAAACTTTGCACTTCCGGTCAAAAGATTTTTAACAAGCGTGCCAAGACTATTCCATAGTCTTTTCAACACATGGTGCTGGGAGAACTGAACATCCTCATGCAAAGAAGTAAAGCTGGGCTCTTACCTTACACCATATATAAAAATTAACTAGAAATGAACCAAAACTTAAACCTAAAAGCTAAAACTATAAAACTCTTAGAGAAAAAGATAAGGAGAAATCTTCACAGTATTGGATATGACAACGAATTCTTGAATCTGACACCAAAAGTACAGGTAACAAAAACAAGTTGGACTTCGAAGTTAGAAATGTTATGCATCAAAAGATACTATCAATAGACTAAAAAGGCCACAGAATGGGAAAAATATTAGGAAATCACATATCTGATAAGGAATTAATATCCAGAATATATAGAAAACTCCTAAAACTCAAAAACAAAAAACTAAATCTGATTCATAAATGGGCAAAGGACCTGAACAGACAGTTTTCTGAGGAAGATATACAGATAAGTCACTAAGCACATGAAAAGACATTCAACATCACTGTCATTAGGGAAACACAAATCAAAATCACAATAAGATACTACCTCATACCCATTAGCATGACTCCTAAAACTCAACAAAATAACCAACATCAACCCAATTGAAAAATGGACCAAGGTCTTATTTAGACATTTCTCCAAAGAATATATACAGATGGCTAATACACCATCTACCAATTATTAAGGGAAGAAAGTTGAAATTTGTTTACTAAGATGGTAGACCTATTAATTTCTCTCTGTAGTTCTATCAAATTTCACAATATAATTTGAGGCTATTTTATTAGGTGCCTACATGTCTAACATTGCTACATCTTACTAATGAACTGAATCTTTGTCATTCGTGTTGTGTTTCCATCTCTACTAATGTGTTTTATCTTCAGGCCATTTATCTGATACAATATAGTCATACCAGTTTTATTTTAGTTAATATTTGCAGTAAATGTAGTTTTCATTCCTTTACCTTCAATATTTGCATATCCTTGTAAATAGGATCCATCTACATTTTTTTAAATGTCTAACTTGTCAATAAACTCAATGAATGAATGGTGGGGTTATTTTATTTTTATTATAATTAATCATGAATTTGGGTCTGCTTTTACCATCTTAATTCATTATTTTGGTTTGCCTACTCATTTTATGTTTCTTTTTAACTCTTTCTTACAATTAAAAAATGGTATTTATATCTCTCCCTAAATAAGAAAGACATTAACATAGTTTCACATTCTTTGGTCTCTCCCTATTGCAACCCTATCAAATTGGTATTTTCTAGATTTTTGGGTCTGGGTTATTACGGATTTATTATTACTCTTTCTTTAAAGGCAAAAATTGTCAACCTAAATAAGCAGATAAAGCTCAAATTACCAGAAATTCAGTTTGTTTGGGGAATAGCAGAGGAATTGCAATTCACAAACACATGCTGCAGCAAACTATAGGTGACTCTGTTGAGGACTTGGGGCAGGCTGTATTCATGAGCAAGGGCTACAAAGGGGGGGAAGTACAGCCAGAGTCCCACCAGTAAGTTCATTGGTTTAGGAGGAAGAGAAATCTTAGCAGATGTTTGTTGGTTAGGAGAGATCTCTTAGTTTTTTGTAAATCAAGCATTTATGGAAAATAAGTCTCTCAGTTCCTAAGTTCCATTCTTCTGAGGGCATGTCTTGCCTGAGAGTTTCAGCCGTGGGCAAGTTCACCATGGATTTGGTGAGACTGAGAAATAACAACAGAAGTTCTTGGGATAAAAGACTATATATCTGAATCCAAGCACATATAGTCAATTAATACACGATAAAGGGGCCATGGATATACAGTGGGGAAATGACAGCCTCTTCAACAGCTGGTGTTGGCAAAACTGGACAGTTACATGCAAGAGAATGAAACTGGATTATTGTCTAACCCCATACACAAAAATAAACTCAAAATGGATCAAAGACCTGAATGTAAGTCATGAAACCATAAAACTCTTAGAAGACAACATAGGCAAAAATCTCTTGAATATAAACATGAGCAACTTTTTCCTGACCGCCATCTCCTAGGGCAAGGGAAACAAAAGCAAAAATGAACAAATGGGACTACATCAAACAAAAAAGTTTCTGTACAGCAAAGGACACCATCAGTAGAATAAAAAGGCATCCTACAGAATGAGAGAATATATTCATAAATGACGTATGTGACAAGGGGTTAACATCCAAAATATATAAAGAACTCACACACCTCAACACCAAAAAAGAAAATAACCCAATTAAAAAGTGGGTGGAGGATATGAACAATTTTCCAAAGAAGAAATTCAGATGGCCAACAGGCACATGAATAGATGCTCCACATCGCTAATTATCAGGGAAATGCAAATTAAAACCACAATGAGATATCACATCACACCAGTTAGGATGGCCAACATAGAAAAGATTAGGAACAACAAATGCTAGCGAGGATGCAGAGAAAGGGGAACCCTTCTACACTGCTGGTGGGAATGTAAACTAGTTCAGCTATTGTGGAAAGCAGTATAGAGGTGCCTCAAAAAACTAAAAATAGAACTACCATTTGACTTGGGAATTCCACTCCTAAGAATTTACCCAAAGAAGCAAGATCTCAGATTCAAAAAGACATATGCATCCCTATGTTTATTGCAGCACTATTTACAATAGCCAAGATCTGGAAGCAACGTAAGTGTCCATCAGTAGATGAATGGATAAAGAAGAGGTGGTACATATACACAATGGAATACTATTCAGACATAAGAAAAAAAAATACTACCATTTGCAACAACACAGATGGAGCTAGAGGGTATTATGGCTCAGTGAAATAAGTCAGGCAGAGAAAGACAAATACCAAATAATTTCCCTAATTTGTGGAGTATAACAACAAAGCAAAACTTAAGGAACAAAATAGCAGCAGTCTTACAGACTCCAAGAAGGGACTAGTGGTTACCAAGGGGAAGGGGTTGGGGAGGGTGGGTGGGGAGGGAGGGAGAAAGGGATTGAGGGGTATTATGATTCGTGCACATGATGTGTGAGGGGTCATGGGGAAGACAGTGTTGCACAGAGAAGACAAGTATTGACTCTATGGCATCTTACTACACTGCTGGACAATGACTGCAATGGGGTATGGGGGAGACTTGATAATATGGGTGAATGTAGTAGCCACATTGTTTTTCTTGTGAAACCTTCATAAGAATGTATATCAATGATACCTTAATAAAAAAAAAGACTTTATACCTGGCTTTATTCTCACGGTGGTAGGTCAAGCACTAGAATCACGTCTGCATCCAGATATCTGCAGATCAGTAATCCACCTCCATCTCTACCTTCTTGCAAAGCACTGGGTGTAGCTCTTTATATACTGAGTCAGTCAATAATAGCTTACCACCTACAGGTGTGGAAGCATTAGCCTAGCAGTAGGCCAATTACATCATCAAGTAGTTTAGTGTCAGGTGAAGATCCTGGCCATAGGAACTTCTATTTTCCCCATAGGGCACATGCCTGAGATTCTCCATTTTATATCTTCTGGGTCGATTTCAGATTGAAATCCTTTCACACAACCCACTTTACTGAAGTATTTTGTTATTTTTAGTTTATTTATTTATTTATTTATTTAGCAAGAGATGCCAATGGATTTTAATGCAACAGTGTGAAAAGTTCACAGAGATGGTTTCGGAGTGCCTGCTACAACCAGCTTATCAGGAACTACTCCTTGTCCCTTGTCAAGGTTTTGTTCAGTATCAAAAAATATTCACAATCACCTGAAAAGCTGTAACTACGTATCTTTTCCAACCACACATCTATGTAAGGCCAGATTTTCTTCATACTTTTCAATATATATTCAAGAGCATATTGTAACAGAGAAGAAATGTAGCAGATGACAGGCGAATCAGTATGTCCTCTCTGAAACCAGGTATTAAAAAGATTCACAGAAATATAAAACAGTGCCAGCTCTTCTTCATTACTTGTTGTTTTAAAAATAAAGTTATTTTTCAAAAAATGCTACTTATGTTAGCATGCAACTGCTTACTTTTATTTATTTATTATTTTTTTAAGTTTATTTTGATATCATTAATCTACAATTAAATGAGCAATATTATGGTGATTACACTACCCCCTTCATCAGGTCCCCCCCACCAACCCCATTACAGTCACTGTCCATCAGCGTAGTGAGATGCTATAGAATCACTACTTGTCTTCTCTGGGTTGTACAGCCCTCCCTGTGCCCCCCTAACATTACATCTGCTAATTGTAATGCCCCTTTTTCCCCCTTGTCCCTCCCTTCCCACCCATCCTCCCCAGTATCTTTCCCTTTGGTAACTATTAGTCCATTCTTGGGTTCTGTGAGTCTGCTGCTGTTTTGTTCCTTCAGTTTTTTTTTTCTTAGTTCTTATACTCCACATATGAGTGAACTCATTTGATACTTGTCTTTTTCGGCTTGGCTTATTTCACTGAGCATAATACCCTCTAGCTCCATCCATGTTGTTGCAAATGGTAGGATTTGTTTTCTTCTTATGGCTGAATAATATTCCATTGTGTATATGTACCACATCTTCTTTATCCATTCATCTACTGATGGACACTTAGGCTGCTTCCATTTCTTGGCTATTGTAAGCAGTGCTGCGATAAACATAGGAGTACATCTCTCTTTTTCAAACTGGGCTGCTGCATTCTTAGGGTAAATTCCTAGGAGTGGGATTCCTGGGTCAAATGGTATTTCTGTTTTGAGTTTTTTGAGGAACCTCCATACTGCTTTCCACAATGGTTGAACTAATTTGCATTCCCACCAGCAGTGTAGGAGGGTTCCCTTTTCTCCACAGCCTCGCCAACATTTGTTGTTGTTTGTGTTTTGGATGTTGGCCATCCTCACTGGTGTGAGGTGATATCTCATTGTGGTTTTAATCTTCATTTCTCTGATGATTAGTGATGTGGAGCATCTTTTCATGTGCCTGTTGGCCATCTGAATTTCTTTGGAGAAGTGTCTATTCATGTCCTCTGCCCATTTCTTAATTGGATTATTTGCTTTTTGTTTGTTGAGGTGCGTGAGTTCTTTATGTATTTTGGATGTCAATCCCTTATCAGATATGTCATTTATGAATATATTCTCCCATACTGTAGGATGTCTTTTTGTTCTACTGATGGTGTCTTTTGCTGCACAGAAGCTTTTCAGCTTGATATAGACCCACTTGTTCATTTTTGGTTTTGTTTCCCTCGCCCCGGGAGATATGTTCATGAAGAAGTTGCTCATGTTTATGTCCAAGAGCTTTTTGCCTATGTTTTTTTCTAAGAGTTTTATGGTTTCATGACTTACATTCAGGTCTTTGATCCACCTTGAGTTTACCTTTGTGTATGGGGTTAGACAGTAGTCCAGTTTCATTCTCTTACATGTAACTGTCCAGTTTTTCCAACACCAGCTGCTGAAGAGGCCGTCATCTCCCCAATGTATATCCAAGGCTCCTTTATCAAATATTAATTGACTGTATGTGTTTGGGCTGATGTTTGGATTTTCTATTCTATTCCACTGATCTGTGGGTCTGTTTTTGTGCCAATACCAAATTGTCTTGATTACTGTGGCTTTGTAGTAGAGCTTGAAGTCAGGGAGCATAATTCCCCCTGTTTTATTCCTCCTTCTCAGGATTGCTTTGGCTATTCGGGGTCTTTTGCAGTGCCATATGAATTTTAGAATTATTTGTTCCAGTTCATTGAAGAAAGCTAGTTCATTTATTTTTGCAGTCTCTCCTGAATATATTTGTCTTGCCAATGGGTTTCAGCCCCAGACAAGTTCACTATGAGACCAAAGAAGTGACAATGGAACATTCTTAGGGGTGAAAGGATTATACCCAACTTTATTTCCGCAGTGGCAGGTCAATCACTGGAATCCTGTCCACTCAGAGTGAGTCTGCATGCAGCAAGCCGTCTCTGCCTCTGGGCCTCTCTGCCCACACAGCTGTCCTCTGGGCCTCTGTCCTCGGCGCTGCCAGCACTCCAGCCTCTGCTCTTCTCTCCTGCAGCCTTGCAGCTGTGCCACCATGTCACCCTGAGCACTGGGTGAGCTCTTTATATAGAGTCAATAACGACATATTGCCCACATGTGAGTAGTCAGCTAGCCAACCAGGGCCAGGTGAGAATCCTGGCCAGAGGAACCTTCACTTTATCCACAATATTGCTCTTTTTTTTTTTAAGTATTTCATCCAAAATTTTCCAATGTGGATCTTTTGTGAGGCATATCTTCTGAGGCCATAGCTGCATTAGGAATTTTTTAAAATTATGCCCTCATACTTGGCTGGATATAAAATTGTATGTCCTGAGTTATGTTCTATCAGCATTTTTTAATGTTTAGCTTAATATAATATCCTTTAACTACCCTGTAATGCATCTAGATTTGGATTTGTCTTTATCTTTCCTCTTTGCACTCTGTAGACGCTTTCAATCTGAGCCTTGTCATTTTTTTAACTCTTGGAAATTAATATCCAATAGCCCTTCAAATAATTCCTCTTCTATTTTTACTTTTTCTCTTCTCTGGGACACCTGCTATATAGATTAGTATCTGGATAATACTTCTGTTTCTATCCATCATATCTCTTCACTTTTCCTTAAATTTGAAATTAAGCTAATTTTAAATTATCTGTTGATCTCTGCGAATATTTTTGCTCTTGATGGAATCTATATGCTGTTTTCCTTTTGAAATGCCTCCTAGTAATTTTAGTCTGTTAATCCATTCGCCCCTGGGGTATCATCTCTACATGCAGCTGTGTAAGCTCAGATACTAATGTCAGCCCCAGTGGGCGCTGAGGCTGGGGGAGGCAGGGAGTGTGCCCCAGGGGAGAGAGTCTGAGCCCCAGCCCATCATTTGTTCTGGGAGGGAGAGGGTAGGGAAGGTTAGCTGGCCTCCACCTGCGTCTCTTCCTCATAGCCCAGGTTTCTGTGCCAGCCGCACTGGACTCCTGGGGACACCTGAACGAGGGTACCGGTGTGGGCAGGAGCTGTCTGTTCCGAGGTAATGCAGAGCACCGGTGGAGCAAGATCAGAACTCCAATGGTTCCCTCCTATTTACTCCCTGCAGGCCCCAGCGAAGCTCAAACCCATGAAAGAACAGCCCTGCCCTGCCCTGGTGTGGGGGAGAGGTCTCACAGTTCCCCCTTGGTTTTCCCTCTATAGATCTTCGGAGCTTGACCTCACAGGAATCGATCCTGTACACCAGGATTTCTTATTTTTTGTAGTCCTTTTAAAAATGTGAAATAAAAGTAGCACATATATGTGGTAAAAAAGAATAGAGCTCATAATGAAAAGCCGGGGCCTCCCACTCCACCCCACCCCTTTCCTAACCACACTTCTGAGGAGCAGACACTTCAGTCCATTCTCTTTGTAGCCTTCCTGATGGATACCTGCAAAGGAAAAGCTCAGCCTTTTCCCTCCTATGTAGGGAAAAACCCAGTTCTTCCTACGGCGTTTCCTCCCTGTGAGTCTCCTTTACTGCTCACACAGAGCACTTCACTTCTAGTCACCCCATGTGTGGAGGTGTTTCTCCACACAAAGCAGTTATCTGGGACACCAGCTGGGCATCCAGTTTAACTCAATTCTGAGACTGTTTACCCAGAGGCAGTGTCAGATCCCAGGCTAAGGGTTCAGTTCCACAGGACTAACCCCTACACACACACACACAATCAGATGGCACTCCAGGCCCAGGTCGTCACCTGTGCTTCTGACCAACTGGCTATAGATTGGAGGTTCCAACCATCCACTCCTCGGGTTCAATTAATTTGCTAGAGCAGCTCACAGAACTCAGAGAAACATTTTACTTACCAGATTACCAGTTTATTACAAAAGGATAGAACTCAAGAATGGCCAGATGGAAGAGATGCACAGGGCAAGGTATGGGGAAAAGTGAGGAGTTTCTGTGCTCTCTGAGCTGACACTCTCGCTGAATCCCCACCTGGTCACCAACCAGAAGCCTTCCAAACCCCCTACTGTTGTGATCTTATGGAGGCTTCTTCAAGTGGGCATGATGGATCACCAACTCCATGGCCAGCCCCTCTCCCCTCTCTTGAGGTGGGGTCGGGTTGTGGGGCTGAAAATTCTATGCTTCCGATTGTGGTTTGGTCTTCCTGGTGACCAGCCCCTGTCCAACAGTCATCCAGGAGCCCACCCAAAGTCACCTCACTAGAATAAAAGATGTTTCTAGTGTTCTAGGTAATTACAAGGGTTTTAGGAGCTCTGTGCCAGGAACTCGGGATTGAAACCAAACTATATATTTTCTATTATCCCTCAATACCTATTTAACCTTAGAAACTATTTAATCCTGTTATTTCTCCCCTTCATTACTGGAAGAGTGAATTGTGAAAATAAATAATGGAAACCTCATTTAAAATGGAGTTGGGAAGCCCTAAAGGGGAAGATGTCACTCATGGACCACTCCTTGCAGCCAGGCTAACCAGCAGGAAGGTGAAAGATAACAATTGTCTTGACAAGGGAGGACACTTCACAAAGGAATTTCATCTCCTGCTTTTGAAGACAGAGGAAACTCCCCCACCCCCACCCAGCAAGAACGCATTAACCACCACCTGCAGCCAATGAGAAGCCATCACAACATCAAACTCTTGTTCTTCTCCAAAGATCTTTTGTTTAAAACAGCTCTCCCCGATTTCCTCCTAACACCTATTAAAAACTGACCTTCCCTTTGTCTCTTCTCTTCAGACTTGCCTATGATCTGCCACAGTTTGCTTGTCCTGATTGCAATTCCTCTGCTGTTCCTGAATAAACTCATTTGCTGATAAAAAAAAAAAACTGGCTACTTTATTTTTATGGTTGATTTTACATAGTCACATATTTCAAACTTGAAATAAAAAACTAAAAATATATAGAAAAGTCTTCCTTCTCCCTGTCCCCCATTTTATACATACACCCCTCACTGTATATTAATATAAAATCATTTATCTGGCCCTCTATTGACAGATATTTAGGTTGTCATATTTTACTATTACAAATAATGCTGTCTTGCCTGAGGGTTTCAGCCCCAGACAAGTTCACTCTTGATTCGGTGAGACCAAAAAATGACAGTTGAATGTTCTTGGGGTGAAAGGGTTTATACCCAACTTTATTCCCACAGTGGCAGGTCAATCACTAGAATCCCATCCACTCAGAGCAAGTCTGCATGCAGCAAGCCGGTCTGTGCCTCTGGGCCTCTCCTGTCCCACAGTTGTCTCAGTCTCTGTCCTCAGCACTGCCCCACTCCAGCCTCTGCTTCTCCTGCAGCCCTGCAGCCCAGAGCACTGGGTGGAGCTCTTTATAGAGAGTCCATAAAAATGTATTGCCTGCACATGTGCAGTGAACAAGTGGACCAGGGTCAGGTAAGAATCCTGGCCATAGGAACTTTCATGTTCTCTACAGATGCTTTCATGAGTAACCTTGCATGTATGACATTTTATATGTGTTCAAATAGGATACATTTTCAGAACAGAATTGTTGGATCAAAAAGCTTATTTTTAACAGGTTTATTGAGATGTAATTCAAATACTATGAGATTCATCCATTTATAGCATACAATTCAATCGTTTTTAGTGTGGAAATAAAGGCCAACCAAATGAGAATAAGCAAATGCTATTCAGAGGTTGTTACAGCAAAGGAGTCAGCCACGGTCACTTGCATTACGGCAGAGACTCAGAGGCAGGCAGAGGAGTGGCAAAGACTCAGAGCAGAAAAAAGGGGAAGGCTCCAGGGGTGCTTGGCTGGAGGCTGTTGGGGGATCTGGAAAGAAGCAGAGGGCATCCTATGTGATTGGAAGGAGTGTAGATTTAGCTTTCTCTGGTTGGTCGTAAGCTGGAAGCAAGACAAAAATTAGAGAAGCAGTCAGTTATTAGTTGAGTGCTGGCTATTTTGGGCCATATTTTGAGGGGTTTTGTTTGGCTTCCTGGACCAATTATTAGAGTGGTCTATCTGACTTCTTACAAGTCTGACTTACACAGAGCAAGCTGGCTTCCTGAGCTGGTCACTGCAGATAAGGGTTTGACTTTCTGGGCTGATGGCTGCAGACTATGGGTCAGAGTTCTGATTTTATATATAGCCTGGTTATTGTCCATTTGTGTATTCAGTCTCTATGTTTCTGAAGTTGTGCAACTGTTAAGCCCAGGGAGAGGAAATCCCGGGGCAAAATACCTCTAAAAACCGAAATCAGTCAAAGGGGGAAATAAAGTTTAAAACCTGTTTATTGCTTACAAACTGCAATCCAGGGCCGACTTTCTCCTCTGCTCCAAAAGAAGCAAGCAAGCAAGCCAGTCCCTCCCTTTAAACTCTCAGGTTCAGACACACCCTCCGTTGCCCAGGTAATTATTCATTGATATGGAGATGAACTTCTCTCCACCCCCGAGGATATGCAATGCACTAAAGCCAGGTGAGATATTCTGGAAATGTTACAATGTTACCCACAGCAACCAGCACCAACTACTATCTAAATCTAGAGCATCTGCATCACCCTAAAGAGACCCTGTGCCCATCAGCAGTCACTCATTTCCTCCTATCCCCCAACCCAGGCAACCACTAATACACCTTCTGTCTCTATAGATTTACTTCATTTGGACATTTCATATAAATGGAATAATACAGCATGGTCCTTTGTGATTGGCTTCTTTCACTTAGCATAATACTTTCAAATTCCATCCATATCATAGCATATATCAGTATTTCTTTCCTTTTTATTGCTGAGCTCATGCTTTTGTAATTTTGAGAGGTATTGACAAATTGTTCTCTATAATGATTGTACTAATTTCATTCTTACCAGCAATATATGAGAGCATTTATTTTCTAACTTTTTCACCAATCTTGTATTAGTGAAAAGTGGTATCCCACTTTAATTTTAATTTTTTTTTCTTGTTAGGGATTAAATTGAACATCTTTTCATGTTTAAAAGCTATTTGGGTTTTTTTCCAGAACTGTTCTTGTTCTTGGTTCACTTTTCCTAGTTATTAACAATTTGTAGAAACTTTTTACACATTCCATGGCTTAGCTCTCTGTAATATAAGTTTTGAACATTTTACCCTGAGGGTGTTAACCCTGGGCAGGTTTCACTGTGGATTCAGTGAGATTGAGAAATGAAAATGGAATGTTCTTAGGGTAAAAGGGCTTATACCTGGCTTTATTCTCACAGTGGTAGATCGAGCACCAGAACCACATCTTCATCCAGCAATCTGCAGGTCTGTAATCCACCTCTGTCTCTGCCTTCTTGCAGAGCACTGGGTGGAGCTCTTCATACAGTGACTCAAGTCAATAACAGCTTATTGTCAACAGATATGGAAGCATTAGCCTAGCAGTAGGCCAATTACATCATCAAGTAGTTTAGGGTCCGGTGAAGATCCTGGCCATAGGAACTTCTATTTTCCCCACAGTCATATTACTATATAAAGAGCTCCACCCTGTACTCTGCCAGGAGGCAGAGACGGAGACAGACTGTGAACACCCCAGAGGCAGATGTGATTCTAACACTTGACCTGCCACCATGAGACTAAAGCCTGGTGTAAACCCTTTTACCCCTAACATTCAGTTGTTATTTGGTCTCACATAGTCCAGAGTAAACTTACCCAGGGGCGGTTCCCCTCAGGCAAGACACCATCCCACCTCCTTCCCTACAGCCTCCCCATCGCCTTCTCTAGTCCCTTCCCAGAGTTGCCTTAGAGCAGCCTTGTGGGTTTCTTAACAGGAGAGATACTGAGTGAGGATAAAGTGAAGGTTCCTATGGCCAGGATTCTCACCTGGCCCTGGTCAGCTAGCTCACTACACACGTGTGGGTAATACATTGCTATTGACTCTATATAAAGAACTCCACGCAGTGCTCTGTGAGACACAGTGGCACAGCTGCACGTATGCATGGCTGCAGGAGAGCAGGGACTGGAGTGGTGGCAGCACTGTGGACAGAGATGGAAACAGCTGCGGGGGTAGAGATGTTGGCGGTTGGGGGGACCTTGTGTATTTTTTCCTCAGTCTTTGTCCCTGGCGCAAGAAAGAACTAAAGGGCAGAGACACAGTAGTGAAACAGAGTAAAAGGTTTATTTAAAGTTATGTACTTAGAAAATGCGGGCAACCTCAGGGAGGAGATGTTAGGGGGAAGTTGGTCTGGAGATTCAGGGAAGTCAGAGTACAAGGTGAGGAAGGAATTTATTAAAGTTATGCACTTAGAAAGTGCAGGCAACCTCAGAGAGAGGAGCACTGAAAGGTTGAGATAAAGTTCAAGGCTATGCACTTAGAAAGTGCCGGATGTGGAGCATAAGAACAAAGAAAAAACTGAAGGAACAAAACAGCAGCAGACTCACAGAACCCAAGAATGGACTAATAGTTACCAAAGGGAAAGGGACTGGGGAGGATGGGTGGGAAGGGAGGGACAAGGGGGGAAAAGGGGCATTACGATTAGCAGACATAATGTTGGGGGGGCACGGGGAGGGCAGTACAACACAGAAAAGACAAGTAGTGATTCTATAGCATCTCACTACGCTGATGGACAGTGACTGTAATGGGGTTGGTGGGGGGGACACGATGAAGAGGGTAGTTAATAACCATAATATTGCACATGTAATTAATAAAAGAAAAAAAAAAGAAAGTGCGGGAGACCTCAGAGAGAGGTGCACCCTTAAGGTTTTAGGGTATGGGGTTTTATAGGCAGTTAAAGATTTTCAGGAAAGTGACAAATGGCCAGGTAGAGACCTGACAAATGGCCCCAAAATGTTCATCTTTGATTAGACATTAAGTTTCTTCTTTTAACTTATCACAAGAAATGTACTGCTTTGATTCCTTTCCAAGATAGCAGTTTTTCTGTCTGAAAGCATATCACTCAAGATGGTCTACCCTGCAGTCAAGGTGGGCTGAGCCACCGTCCGTCCGTTTGATTAAAATGCTATTTTAGTTTTAAGATAGAATTCTTCCTGAACAAGCTGGGCCAGTGAGCAGGCTGAAGTAAGTCTTACAATGGTACGTGCCAGTTGACACAGTGAAAGCATAGGCTATGCTGAGGTACTTTTCCTTATCTAGGGCGTATTCAAACTTCTAGGCCAAGTTGCTCCTGGCCTTCTGAGCTTTCTATTTTTAACTGGTTAACTCTTTGAGTCCCTTTTAGTGGGCTTTACTGGCTTTACTCTCTTTCCACCCCACTCATATCTGTTTTCCTGCCTAACAGAGAGGCCCAGAGGCAGACTGGCTTGCTGCATGCAGACTTGCTTTGAGTGGACGGGATTCTAGTGATTGACCTGCCATCGTGGGAATAAAGTTGGATATAAACCTTTCACCCCAAGAATGTTCCATTGTCATTTTTCAGTCTCATTGAATCCATAGTGAACTTGTCCGGGGTTGACACCCACTGGCAAGGCACTGAGGCAATTCCAGATCAAAGCAAGTCAATTTTACGTATGTACAACTTCCCTGTATGACCTGAACCTGTTTTTTTAACACAGACATGATAGATATTTCATAATTCCAGTAATATATTTATATTTCTTGTAGTGGGGAAATTAAGAAGGGGAATTCTTAAAACCCTGAGTTAAAGCTCTTTCAGAAGGCAATAAGAACTAGGCCCCCAAATATTTT
This sequence comes from Smutsia gigantea, assembly GCA_032199065.1. NCBI lineage: Eukaryota > Metazoa > Chordata > Mammalia > Pholidota > Manidae > Smutsia > Smutsia gigantea. Next base: position 68,019 of record JAVSCE010012957.1, read on the forward strand.
CCTCCAGAGTATGAGACCATAAACAAGCAAAACTCCAAGTACCACCGTGTGTTCAGGTCCTGGAGAGCAGACCGAGCCTGGCCTGAACACACACTGACAAGCAGCTCATCACCTTGGCTCTGAAAGAACCATGCCTGTACCTCCATTAATTCCTGTTCTCCCAGAAAGCAGCTGAGACTTCTGTAATAATTGAAGGAACTTGGTTAATGGCTTCACCTCATGCATTTGGGAACATAGTCACATACTATTCTGTGCTGTTTCTCCCCAAAGCCTGAAAACTCTGAATAACCCAAAAGAAGGATTTTTTCTTCTGTAAAAAAAACCCAGAACATATTTATAGGCACATAAAAGAATTGCATTTGTGTTGAAAACACAAAATAATAAAAAAAACACAATAAAATCAGATGGCAATGGGCTGTGACTCTCAGATCTGGAAAGCAGAAGATGGCATTTCATTCTCCCCTCCCGTTCCAAGAGGAGCTGAGACAAAGTTCACAAGAGCAAAGTCATTGATAACAGTTGACCATCTGGGAATAGGAAATCAGGCGGGACAATGCCAGGGAGATGCCAAGCCTCCTGGGGTTTTCCCGTCACCCAGCATATATTTGTTTCTCAACACTGCCCTCTCCTTCCGCCGTGTTGTTACACGGGCTTTTTCAGCACGTCTCTGTAACACGTCTGTAGCGCCATGTTTCAGCTCTGGGCAAGTTCACCCTGGAACCCGCCAGTCGGAAAAGCGACAGCCAAGCGTTAGGAAAAGGGTTCGCCCCCAGCTTTATTCTCCAGGCAGCCGGTCCAGCGCTCAGATTACATCCGGGTCATCTGCAGGCAGCAAGCCTACCACCCACAATCCGCCTAGAGCACTGGGCCGAGGGCTTTCTATAGCACCACAGGTTGCTGATTTTCAAGGTTACTGTGGAGCTGGGGTGAGGGGATGGGTTTAGAAGTTAAAACATCACAAAGTTCGCTATCCTCATTGTGATTCAGCCATTTTTCTTGAATAAACACACCACAAACTATTTGTAAGCATTTAGTTAATTTCCAGGGTTTTCTAAGAATCATTTTGACAATTTTTGCCAGTGTTTTCATTGTTTTTGCTGACATTTCAGAAGCACCCCAGTCTTACTTGTTAAACCTTACAATAAGTGTTTTCCTTAAGCATGCTTTTTAACTACACCCAATGTTCTTAATATTCATACATGTTAATGAGAGAAGCTGTGAAAATTTTATTTTACTGTTGTATAGTATTCATTCACATAAATATATCATCATTTATTTACTATTTTTCTGTTGATGAATAATTTGCTTATTTCCACTCTGTGTGTGTCTGCATTGTTTATTCCTTTGTTTCATCATTATAAACAGTGGTAGTATAAGCTGTATTGTACAAGACTCCTGGTAGATACATGCTAATGTTTCTGTTGAATATACCTAGAAGCAGAATTGCTAGATCATAGGGTATGAAAATGCTGAATTTTACAAGACAGTAACAAATTATTTTCCAAATAATTCTAAGCTATACAAAAAGTTTGTGTATTTCTACTAATCCACATCCTGACAGTGGATATTGCCAGACTTCTTAATTTTTGCAAGTGGATTGGTTATATGCCATTGTGGTCTTGATTACTAATGAGGTTAAGCGTCTCTTTATATGCTTCTCAGTCATTGTGTTTACTCCTCAACGAACTGTTTGTGCATGCCTTTTCCCATTTTTAATTTGGCTTTGTTTGGTCCTTTTTTTAAAAATATAATTTATTTTATTATCATTAATCTACAATTACATGTGCAATATTGGTCCTTTTTTTATTTGTAGGAGTTAATTATATAATCTTAAGAATAAGTTATATGTGTTACAAATATCTTCTTACTCCCTCTCTCCATTTTAATTTTTCTTTCTTTTTAATTTCTCCTGACTTTTACTCATGGTGGCTTGCTTTATGCATGTTTGGTGATCTATGATTATGAAATTATATTTACCTTATTTGAACCTACAGAAATTCAAAGGAATGAAATTGTGGATGTTTTTCTTTAGAGAGAATTTGCCTTTATTTTTTCCAGGAGCCAGAGGATAAAAAAGATAGATGTACATTCTTGTACATATAACAAGAAGTCAAGATTGTATGTGATGAAGTTCACGTGTACTCACAAAGAAACCCTGACTGAGGAAGCCAGATGTGGGCTCTTCAGAGAAATAGAATATTCTTAGGCTCTCATTTTAATGACATTAATATGAATTCCTAAAGCTGCACTGATTGATTGTGACACAGGACCCCAGAGAAAACTTTCTTATCCTGGGTTGATGCTATCACATACAAATCATTACCCAGCCAGAAAATAAAATAAGGGGTTGGGGTGTGGGGGTCACTGTTTTCTGATATAAGAGCTTAGAGGAAAAAAAAAGAAATCAATATAGAAAAACAGAGACAATTGTTCTTTTTAACGCTGGTATGATTTTATTTCCATGTTCTTAGAGGAAATAAAAGCCCTAAGATCAAAAAGCTTGACCTGCCCTCAGGAAGCCTATTTTTCAGGGAGATCTCCCAGCTCTCAGTCGAACATTAGAACTCAGACCATCAGCAACGTTTTCATTTTCCTGGGAAAAGGGGGAACAGCCTTTCAGTCCTACAGGGTAACTCCTTCATTGCATCCAGATGAAGGACTGCCTCTCCCATTTTCCCCCCTCAGTGATCATTGGCACAACTTCATCTCTTGTTAATTCAACTGCCTCAAGCCACAGACATCCAGGACTCTGGAATTAGGCGATCAAATAAAAAAAAACAGTGTTCATATGGTCTCAGAGGCTACTTTATTTGATGAAACTGCATTGGAACACCTTATTTGAAACATCCCCAGAGAAAACTGGTTATGACTTTCCTTAGAGCTGGATGCACTAACACGGATCACAGCCTGCCAGGTAAACAGAACTCTGCTCAGAGTTGCTTCTATAATACAACTTTTTAAGCTCAGCAGAATAAAAACATAATACTGACAACACTTAAACATTTAGATTAAAACAATTTTTAAAGGCTTCTGTTACTCTGATTTTCTCCTTGACTTCTGTAAGAAATAGTTTACAGTCTTGTGATTTTTAAAAAATTTATCCCTAAAAAAAAAACTGGTAAGTCCTCCTCAACCATTTTTTCCCTGTGGATGACCTGTTACCCTGATACCTCCACCCAAGGACCAACTAGCCCCCTGATGATTTCTCACACCAGTGACTGCTTTGCTCCATCAAAATGTACCTGTCTTTTTAGCGTCCTGCTCTCTGCTTTCTAACTAACTTAAGAGAGCTGGAAAGATAGCAAGAGAGAGGGAAAGATGGGGAGAGAGGGAAATAGAAGCTTTACACCCACCAAGGTACTAATACGAGTTGCAGTTTCCTCTTCTTAAAATAATAAGACCACTTAGAAGCAATAAAATTGAATTAAAACACATTTGGCCTGCAGTTGAGGAAAATGCCTGGGTTAGCTCAGATGATGGTGACCTGTTGGAAAGGTTTCTAAGTAAGGAGAAAGCACAGGAAGAACTAGAATGCTCTTCAGGAGACCACAGCCATCTAGTGGCTCAGGAATAGCGCTCAGTGGTCTTTTCTTGAGACTTAGGAACCCATCTCTGGATCAACAACTACCACCTCTAACAGCCAAATAATTTTTCTGGTTAATCTCTGGTCTCCTGCCTGCTCACTCAGGTCTCCTCTGCCTCATGGTCTCTGCCTACTGCCTTCCTTCGGCGCATTTTTCTGCTTCTGGCTACTCTACAGTCTGTGCTCTGAGTCAAACTTTCTAGAGTTTCATGGATTGCTCTCCAGAAAAACCACCTACAGAATTTTTCAAACTTGCCTTTTCCCCTGGCTCATGTAAATAGTTTTTAGAGATTTATCAGGATAGAATGACACCCTTTCAAGTTTGTCAGACTTGTTTTTCCCTATGTGCTTTCTCACTTCATTTCTAGTTCTCATTTATAGAGCGCCTGGGGTATGCCAAATACTATGCCAGGTACTGGGGATAGAAGGATGAATATGACAGAGCATGAAGCAACAGGCTCTGGGGGAGATCACTCCTAAAAGAGATGATTGAAATTCAGTGGCACATTCATTACCTAGGATTTCCATAACAAATTATTACATACCGGGTGGCTTAAAATGACTGAATTAATCTCTCACAGTTCTGGAGACAAAAAGTCTGAAATTGAGGTGTCAGCTTCTGGTGGTTGCCTGCAATTTTTGGCATTCCTTGCTTTGTGGACACATCAGTCCAGTTTCTGTCTACATCGTCCCATGGTGGACTCCCTGTGTGTCCCCGTGTCTTCACATGGCCTCCTTTAAGGACACAAGCCCATTGGCTTTAGGACCCAGCCTAATCCAGTATGATCTCATCTTACCTTGATTATATCTGCAAAGACCCTACTTCCAAATAAGATCACATTCATTCACTGGTTCCTGGTTGTGGGTAAAACTGTAATATTTCCAGAATATCTTGCCTGGCTTTAGTACATCTGCATATCAATAGGCGTTCAGAGAGAAGTATGGCTTTAGTGCATTTGCATCATTCCTCAGGGGTGGAGAGAAGTTCATCTCTATATCAATGGGTAATTACCTGGGCAAGGGAGGTCACATCTGTACCTGAGAGGTGAGTGGTGGTGCCATTTTGCTTCTGCTGGAACAGGAAAGAGAGAAGGGCGGGGACTGCAGTTTGTAAGCAATAAATGGGTTTTAAACTTTATTTCTCCCTTAGACTGATTTCGGTTTTTAGAGGTGTTTTGCCCCGGGATTTCCTCTCCCCGGACTTACACTGGTGCACTAGAATTTTGCAGTGACCCTATTCAACTTAGCGTGGGTGGTAAGGGGTTCCAGGTGGCAAGGGGTGAGTGGAGTATGAGGAGCTCCAAGGAAGACACTTGCTCTCTTCCTCCCTGAAAGACAGCAGCTTACTGACCTGATCTCATCCTAAAGTCCAGCATGACCGAGCAGCATAGGAGAACAACGGCAACCAAGAGTTACTTTGTTGAATGATTGTGTATATGGCAGACATCATAATAGGTGCTTTATATAGAATATTACATTTAATTCTCACAATAGCACCATAAATGGTGTTCTGCTTAAGTTAGTAAATTGGGGAGGTTAAATTAGTTGCTCAAGGTCAAGTGCCAATTAAGGGCAAAGCAAGGATTGAATTCAAGTCCAAGACTTTAGGACTACAAATACTTCAAGGGAGCCTGGAGCTACACGACTTGGTATATTTCAGTGCAACTTGAAATATCTAAAAATATCTCCATAGATAAGAAAAATTCCATGTTTGGCAACTCCTTTGCCTTAGGCCATCAAAAGCTCATGTTAACAGATATCATTTAGAATGGCGCTAATATTGGCAGCCATAGCCACACACAAATATTGAGCCTTCGAAATATGGTTAGTTTGAACTGAGTTGTGCTGTAAATCTGAAATACACCAACTTAATATGAAAAAGAAGACTTTAAAATATCTCACTTTTTATACTGATTACATATTGAAATAATACTTGGATATATTGGGCTAAATAAAACACTTCATTAAAATTCATCTCACCTTTTTCTTTTCACCTTTTTCAATGAGGCTAAACAGAAAATTTTAAATCAAATGTGTAGCTCCCATTATATTTCTGTTGGATAGTGCTGGTCTAGAAAGTGTCTGAACATAGAAGAACTACAAACAGGTACATTTTCCAATGGAACTTAGAGTGAGTAGAAGGTAGATAGGGGCTGGGCAGTGTCAAAATTAAGTCGGGTGGGCCTAGGTGGCCAAGAAGAGGGTCTTTGTGCCAGGTGGTGAGGGCATAAATGCCTGGCTGTTGGAAATGACAAAACAAATCACTGAATCCTGGAACTTCATGGCTAAACAATGCCTTATGGATCATCTGGTCCAGTAAATGATGAGAAGGAAAAGCCCTGGACTCAGCCTCTGTATGTTTGGGTTCTAATCTCAGCTCCATCTCATTTATGAGCTGGGAGGCCTTGGGCAAATCATTTAATCTCTTTTCTTTCTGTGTGATAGGGGAGATAAGTCTGCCTGACCTTTCTCAGAGGGTTATTTCAGGTATTTTAACTTATTCTAAAGCCCTTTGAAAATTCGGAAGCACTGTACAAATATACGATATTAGAAAGACATCGTATATATTATAATCTTGGCCCAGTCCAGCTCTGTCTATATCATCTATAGATAATTTGGCATTGAACAGTTTAGTGTGTTTGTGCTTATGTCTATACAGAGAAGCAAAAGGAAGCAAAGGTGAAGAAAGCCAGTAACCCCCATTTTCTATTTTTTTTCCTATCACAGTTATGACTCCCTACAGGAACTTTGGGTGGGAGTTCTGGAACCTGGCAAAATCAAGTAATCAGGCTGAGATTAATGCAATCAAACAAGAGTGGCTGTAGAATGATGTTTTAGGCTGAGCTATTCATTCTGCCAAGGTAGCACCTTCTTTACTTGGCTCTTTTGAGAGGCAAAGGCAGTACAAGCCTGCCTTGTTGCTGACAGGGTAGCATGGCCTGCTGGGGCCATTTCCCCAATTTTCCTGAACAGTCAGTTCTCCAGCCCTGGGGTTGTCAGGAGTTCCCACAAAGAAGCCAGGAGAAGCCGTGGAATGCCTGAGGCCTTCTCCCCCCTGCCGGTCTCAGGAAACCTCACTGAGGTTGGGTCCATGTGGAGGGTGATGGCTGGCAGCTATGACTTCTGAGACATCTTTTCTCCGTTGTCTGTTGCTAGACTCAGTGCTCAGGGGGGCCAACATTTTCCTGGCCCTCTCCACTGCTATACACATCTGGAAGTGAAACTCCAGAGTTTTCCAGAGTCTATTTCCTCAGCCCTCAATTTGACCTCAAGAAGAGTGGACAATTGTAAATGGCACCTGTCCATCCCACCTTCCCAATGACCTTCTGAGGTGAGGCCCAAGGCGCTGGAATTCTGGAAAATGCTCTTGCAGTTTTCACAAAGCACTGGGGGCCCAGGACCATCTACAGGGAAGCTCTAACTACAATCATCTATGGGATCAGACTTGGCTAAACTTTAGAGAACACAAAGGGGTCTTAAAATCCTAAAGAATTTAAAAATAATATTTCTTCCAAATAACTAAATTAATAGATATGCCTTGTAGAATACTTGAAAATCACTGTAAGTTACTGTGATCACACTCCCGTATTTTATATTTTGTTTCATGTTGTGCAATTCCTTTCTTTATTTTTCATAGAATTACAAAAGACTAAGACCCAGACTATGGTGTATTAAAGATTCCTATTTTTTAAAATGAAGAAAAGGTAAATGATCCATCCAGTGAAAAATTATCAAAGGATATAAGCAGGGAACTCAGGGAGGTTAAAAGTGGAATGGTCAATAAACACAGATGAAAAGACACCTAACATCAATCAGGGAAATGAAACTTTTCCCACCCAATTTAAAAGTCTGACAATAGCAAACGTTGGTGGCTATGGGGCACAGGGAACCCTCATCCCCTGCTTTAGAGGGCAAATGTGGAGCAGCCACTTAGAAGAACAATTTTCCAACATCTGGTACAATTTAAGATGTAATTTAGTATTTTCCAGGACTGTATATACACACATTTAAAACAAAATTGGAACCATCCATTAATACCAGTTAATAATCTCTTAAGTAAGGAGCTTAACAATATATCATGAACATTTTCTCTGCTGTTAAACAAGAAAACTTGTTATTAAAAAGCCTTTAGCTGAGGCTTTAAGCCGTGTCTCCTCCCTGCACTCCCAGGGCCTGACCTTCTGGCGCCTTCCCACGTTTACACACTCCACTCCCACTGGCCCACTCGGTCGCCAGTAACCTTGCCTCTCGTCAGTTCTCTCAGTTCTCCAGAGCTGCTTTCCTGCAATTTCTCCATTTCTTTAAGCCTCCAATTCCACATAATTTTTGCTCTCAGCCTGTGACTGATTTGACAGATAGTAGGAGTCATTAGAGAACTCTGTTTTCTCCCATTAACTCTATAAATTGAACTCCATTGCTAACTAATTTTTTCCTCTTTTCTTCCTGTTACAATGTAAGAGGTATTTCTGTTCCTGCCTCAGACCACTCTCTACTCCTCTGCCTTAAAAAAATTTTTTAAATTAAAATATAGATGATACACAATATTATGTTGGTTTCAGGTGTACAACATAGTGATTTGACAATTATATACATTCCTAAATGTTCACCGTGATAAGTGTAGTTACCATCTGTCACCATACCAAGACACTATAATATTACTGGCTATATTCCCTATGCAGAACTCCCATCCCGGTGACTAATTTACTTTATAATTTGAAGTTTGTGTCTCTTTATCCCCTTCACCTACTTCACCCATCTTCTCCCCCCACTGCCCCAAGGCAACCAGAAGTCCATCTCCTCCTATACTTTTGAACTCATGCTCTTAAACTTACCTGATCACTTACCACTTCCATTACCAATATCTTCAGTATCTTCTACAGCATTTAAATATTTCAAGTCATTTCCAGCATAAACCACAACAAAAGGCCTCCACTCAAGTATTTCTCCAGATTCTGATACTCATCTCTCCATCACAGGTATAGTGAACAATTGTGGCACATGTTTTAAAAATTCAGACTTCTCCTTTCTCTTTTTCAAAACACAAGGAATCTCCTTTTCATACAAAGCTATTCCTAGACACAGTTGAATAGTCCGGAGTTGGGCACATGACCCAGCCTAGGTTAACTGGAGTTCCTCCCTGATTTGTTTGTTAATATCAGTATTATTTCATTACGTGGCTATATGACAATTGTTAACCCATTCCTCTGCTGGTACATTTTGGTGTGTTTCCAGTATTGGGCTATTATGAATGAATAAAGCTACTATGGAAATTCTTGTGCAATCTGCGGGAGATCTTTTCTCTTGGATAAATTCCCAGGAACAGAACCACTTGGTCACAGGGTAGATGTATGTTTCATTTTATAAGAAACTGCAAAACAGTTCTCCAAAGCAATTATACCATTTACATCCCAAGCAGGAATGTACGAGAGTTCTATTTGCTTTACATTCTCTCCACCATTTGATATAACCAGTCTGATTTTAGTCTTTTTAGAGAGTGTGAAATGCTATCTCATTGTGATTTTGCTTCATATTTCCCTGACGTCTAGTGGTGTTCAGTAATTTTTCATGAGCTTTTTGGCCATTTATGTATCGTCTTTCCTGAAGTGTTGTTTAAATATTTGACAACAGAAGACCATGCAAGTGAGGAATTCGGCAGGGCACGGCACTTTGCCTGCCTTACAGTAGATTCAGCCCAAGACGAGGAAGTGCTCAGCAGTTCAAGTCAGGCATTGAAATATCTTGGACTTAGATTGAACTTTTTAGTGCATTTTTGTGGAAGGGCTCTCCTCTGCCTGCTCACCAGCCATTGTCCCCAAAGGGCCTTAGCCATGTATTCTCGGGCAGCGCCTTCTCTGCAGGCTTGTAGGCTCTGCGGTAGAGGCTTGGGCTGTGTGTGGCTGTTCCTTCCTCCAGTCCCACCAGGCAGGCTGCAAAGGCCCCAGCAAAGCCCTTGCTCAGCCTGCCAGATGTCCCTCTTGGCTGCAGTGAAGACTCACTTGGTACTTCCTGGCCCATAAGTCAATTCTGCACTATTTTTCTTGGCTGTCTCATGGAGAAATAAACAAACAAATTAATAGATCAACAAGAAGTTAACCCATTAGGATCTGCATGCGGCTCCATCATGATAATAACTGGCATCTGCATGAAGCACTGAAGTTTATAACATGCTTTTACAAATATAATTTATTTTTATCTTCAAAACAAAGCCATGGGCATCACTACCATCTCCATTTTATAGATGAGGCAAACTAAGGCTCAGAGAGGTTAAATGAGTTATGTCCATGGTAATCATCTTGGATGTTCTTGAGAGAGGAGAGCTGCGGCTGGGATTCATAAATGGCAACATGGCAGGCGCCACCCAGTCTCTAAGACCTCAGACTAGTGCTGGAGGGAAGAGGGTGGGGAGGGAGAGGGGCAGGGACCAAGGGAACTTGCGGTACTGATCTCTAACTCCCAAGGGTGCTGGCCTAGGCCAGCTCAGGGCTAAGTGGAGCTCTTGCTGTGGTGTCATTTGAGAAATCCCTCAAGCAGGTCCCACCAAAATCTACTTCCTTGGGCATGCACACCATCATCGTCGCCATCTCCTTCACCTAATTAGAGCAGTACTTGACAAGCCTTCCCACTGAAGCTCTCTCAATGGCAAAGGCACCTAAAGGCCACTCTGGGTGGGGTGGGGGAGGGTGGTCAGGAGCCGAGTCCCAAGAGGGAGCTGAAAGAGAGACCTTTTGAACTTGGTGTTTTATCTTCAACAGTCATGCAGATTTCACATCCTGCTCCACAATAAAACTGTGCATTTTAAAAATGCAGGCATTTTCTTACAAAAACAATAACCTCTTTGCAAAGACACTGTGCGTGTCACCTTCATCCTCTGGTTCCTGCATCATCTGGCAGACTGACTCATTTCTCACTCTGAGACAAGACTTAAGGAATCGAAAAATCCAGTTACAATTAAATTTTACCTGAAAATGATACTACTCCAAGTCTCTGTCATCGATGAATACAACCCTGTTATCAGATTAACCTGAGGGGGCTCAGGGCTCTGGGATTAGGAAGTAGAGAGGCAGCAGAAAGGAAAGCTGGGAAATTTGGTGGAATTGTCAGGGACATCTGCCCCTTGTCATGGGCCTGAACATCACATGGACACATCATGGCATAGTAATGGCAACCCCAGGCAGTGGCCCCCACAGAGCCCCAAACTGTGAGCAAAAGCAACCAGAATCTGGATCTGAGAGTCTCCTGACAATTGATTTAAAAATCTTGAATTTTCAATTTGCTATATTTGTCAGCCACTTACATTATCCTGGCACACTTGAAGGTTGTTCTTGACACATACAAAGTTAAAATTTTCCATTGGCAGTGCTCATATCTGCCACAACTCCCTCCTGCCAGACAGCGAAACCTGTAAGTATGGCTGCAACTAACAAGGAGGCAAACCAACAACACCTCTTTCTTACTGTCCTTGTCAACAAGAAAACGGTTGGTAACTAGGATCCTGAACTTAAATTCTGGGCCTCTGATTGTATGACATGTGATCAAGGTCTTCTACTATTTGCCAATTGCAAGCTAGAGAGGAAAATTCACTTTGAAACCACCCTAAAACATAGGATAACTTGCGTGGCATTTGGGATTTTGATGAGAACCAAAATGCAGTCCAGGTTTCCATGGAAAACAGTAGAAACTATAATATAGACTCAATCTGTGTTCAAGCCTCTCTCCTCAACCTCCCATATTTATTCCTTCTTCTGGATCCAGGGCACACTTGACTTACCGGCCAACTAGATCCCTGGAGCCAGAGGACACCTTAGAGATCACGTGCTCTCATCCTGCTGCTTTACTCTGTAGATGGGGAAATGATGTCTGGACTGATGACCTTCTCAAGGCCCCTCAGCTGGCTAGTGGCAGACCTAAGGCTGCAGGCTGGATGTCTAGGCTTGCAGGCCAGGGATCCCCCCGCCACACACCACTTTGGCAAGACTGACCAAAGCAAGCTGTTTATGCGGGACCTGCGTATATATTGGCTTAAGGTCTACTGCAGACATCACCTCACCAGTAAGGCCAGGAGCCACAAAGGTGGTATGACTCACCAGAGGCTGTGAGAGAATTGCTATATTCAAAAGTCTTAGAGGCAGACAACTGATTGGAAAGGGCAGGAGGTCATGGGATGGGTCATGGAGTTTCCGTTGTTTAATGAGGACATTTTTTTGCATATAGACTGTATTTTTATTTTGAGCAAACCCAGAGGGCTGATGAAAATTACAGTGGGTGACAAGCTCTCCTCAGGCCCTCCTGGCAGCAGTACAACTCACATGCATATTTGCTCCCGGCATTTCTGGGAAGAGATGGGGAATCATTCAGTAAATTACTTTTTAATGTTAAAAAAACTTCTCATATGATAATACACTTAACCATCCAGTGGGTCAGTAGTTAAGAGTTAGGCTTTCAAGTGCAACAAAGCTGGGTCCAGACCTAGGCCATGCCCCTTCCTACTACTCTACCAGAGCTACTGTGCAAGCTCAGGGCATGTGAGCTGCTATCATTATTGGTGGAGGAGTAAAATGACAAAGAACCACTGTGGATGCAGTAGACTCATGCTAATTTGCATTTAAAAATTACAACAGTACCTATTACAAACATTTGAATGACAGGTAAATATCTGTGACTGGAATGATCTATCCAGACCACAAACAATGTTTTGTGTGCAAATTTGTTGATTTGAACATTTTGCAATAATTAGTCTGCAGGGTCACTGGGCCATGGTGCCAGTACCTCAGACATGGCAGAAAAGCATAGTTTGGAATCTTATCATCCTGAATTCAAATCCCAGCTTTGCCATGTTCTAACTGTCCATCTCTGACAGTTAAGCAACTTTTCAGAGCCTCAGTTTCCTCATCTCTAAAAGAAGGTTGTTGAAGGATTGAATGATATAATGTCCACAGGAACCTGTTGTATGACAGGTGTCAAATATTTACCTGTATTCTCACAATCTGAGCAAAGCTTAATAGTGCACGTCATTTTGAGAACAATTGTTTAAATTGCAGATGGCCTGGACATTAAGGTCTTCATGCCAAGGAGGACTTGTAACTCCGGTCTCTGAAAACAGAGAGGAATAAAGTGTACTTCGCATTCAGTAGTACTTTCAATGTTTTATTACCACTTTTGTTCTCTGGGAGCATCCAGGGGCAGCTTAGGCCTCTACCGAGTTATCTTTCACCTAACTTTTCATTCTTCCTCTACTCTTCTCCCTTTCTTCTTTCTCCCAGCTCACTGGGGACAATGTGACAGTGCCACTGTCACTGCTGACAGCCCCTGGGTTCCTGAGGGCTACCTTGGGGCAGTGGGACCCACACAAAAGCCCTTAGAAAGAGTGGCCCAGACTGTGGCACTGATGGCAGCAGTGAAGCAGGCCTTACTGAGTCATTTCCCGCAGTATAGTCAAGGCAGGAATCACCACTGGTTCAGAACATCCCCACCCTTCTTCCCTGGAATAGAAGGCTGGAGGCCACATAAAGTATGGCCTGCAGACAGGAAGGCAGGCAGGGCAGAAGGAAATGCATAAGGCAGGGCAGAGATCGGCTGTGTGAAGGCATGTTCTCCTAGGAGTCGTGGTTTATTCTCTGCCAGGAGCCTGGAAAACGGTTTGGCTCGGGGCCTTTGTCTTCTCAGTGTACTGCGCAGTCTCCCTCAGACCTCTCTTCATGTGGTGGACGTGTGGAAGGACTGTGTACCGTCTCAGAAACCTCTCACACCTGTGGAAAGACCCATGTCAGGCTCCATTCTCCCCTTTGGGGAATGTGCTCTGCCTATTTCAAGAACGTCCCTTCCATTTCATGGTCCTGGGGCTTCACAATATGTTTCTCTTCCTTTGGACTTAAGTGGGGATATGAATATTCCATCCTTGAAGAAATTTTCATCCCTGGGCAAATCCTTTTCTCCGTGTCCTCAGGTAGCTTGGGAAACCCGCACCCACGTTGCTATTCCCTGGCTTTGTACTGGTCTCCCAGAGCTGGTAGTCACTCTTGGATCTGTTTGTCAGAGGTAAAATTGGAGCAAGGAGCCATGTGACATGTTGGTATAGGGACCATATGACAACAGAATGAGGAACAAAGAGCAGGAGGCCCACCATGTCAGGAATGAGAGCTGCTAGCATTTCCTGTTTGTTTATCTTTTTTAGGCTAATTATTTGTTTCTTGTTCTCAAATTTAGAAGCTGTCTGCCTAGCACAGTTTTACATACTCAGAAACAATCCACCAAATATATGCCTCCAGTACAACCTGGGGGTTCATTAGATTAATTAATTAATATTGGTAATGAACACATTGAAATCCTTTTATTAAAAGGGCTACCTAAGTCCAAAGTGTTATTATAACCAGACCTCATGAGGTCAGTGGTTTAAAGAGAGGGCTTTAACCATACATAAAGCTCCTCTAACAATCAGTGCTACAGGATGAAGGTAAGAAGAGGCAGGAGAGTCTACATGCTCTTGGAAACTCCTCCACAGTGGTAGAGCCACACTGAAGTCAGCTCGGACTCAAGCCAGGTGTTCAGAGATCTACTGAGTAATGGATTCTCAAACTGCTAAACCTATGTTATAGGACAAAGGCCACCACTCTGTAAAAGCCTGACATACAGGTTGCTGCTGAATGAAGAAGACCTCAGATAGAGGGGAGATTTTCTCTGCAAGGTCACCAACCAGGTAGGTGCTAGCCTTCTTGTAGTCTGATTGCTAAATGCACAAGCTGCCTTTTCAATGAAACCAAGAATAGAGTCAGTGGAGAAAGATACGGGGCACAGCAAACCTCTTCTGAGTCATGATCTCTAATACTCCTCTCAGTGGTTTCTTTTCACTGTCTAAGGAGACTGTAGTACGAGAATGGAAACCAAATCATGATATGATCAAGCTTGGAGAAGGGATGGGAGTGTGTGTGGGGGGGGCGGCGGGTAACAAATATAACATGTTTATAGGCTCATGGCAATAAGAAACTGGAGTAACTGCATTGGGAGCTATGCTTAGGAAAGACGGTGATCCAATGAACCGTGATGCTGAACCTGTGAGAATATCTTGGAACTGGAAATAGGGTATTGAACTGGAAATTACCCCCCAATTTTTTTTAAATCAAAGTGAGTTTCCTTTAAGAAACTTTCAAGTTTTAATTAAAACTAACCAGTTTCTTTTTCAAATCATAACAGGTGCCCTAGGATAAGATTCACTGCCATGCTATCCTCTATCCTGTTTTGGGGTCTTATTGCCCTCACTGGTAAGTCACTGATTGACATTTAGCATTGTTCAAAGGGTGTCCACAAAAACATCCAGCACAGTCATGAATCAGAAAGAGCAATGATCACATGTAATGGAGGAGAGAGCCCTCCTTCTAATCTAATTACACTCCATTTTTGATGGCTTTAGTAAAAGTACAGAGGCAGAAATGCAAGAAACGTGTTTGAGGCGCAGTGAGCAGGTAGTGTGAGCAGAACAGAAGAGGGGATTTCTGAGGGGAAGGCTAGAAAGGTAGGCTGGTGAGGGGACAAGGGACCATGAATAAGGAAATACGGAAATTTTGACAGAAAAAAATGAAAAGCCACTGTAAACAACGTTCAAGTTGTCTTTATTAATAAAATGAAGATTGAGAAGTGTTTCTAAAATGTTTAATCCTAAATTTGGAAAAGTGAGACTACTGAAAAGCAGTAATTTCCAGGTACTTATGGCCAAAGGCCAGGGAACATAGTTTAAAATTTTTACTTCTTTAATTTCCAGGTGGGAGCAGAGTTATATAGCCAGTAGACTAATTATGAGCTACTGCGTTTGACTGAAAGATAAGTATAATTAAGAAGGGCCTGTGTGTTTATGATGCCAACACAAGTAGTGCAAAGCCCATGGTCATATTCCAATCCCCTCAAAGCAGTGGTTCCCAAACTTCAGCATGCATAAGAGTCTATAGGGAATCCTGATTAAAGTGCTGATTCTTTGATCTTATACCTACAAATTCTGGTTCAGTAGACCTAGTATGAGGATCCCAGAGATGTGCATTTTTTTAACACGCATCCCAGATCACATTCATGCCTCTGGCCTGTGGGCCACACATTAAGCACAGCAAAGGCTGCCTCCTCAGTAAAAAGAAATTGAACCTGTTGATATATGGACACTTGATCCAGATAATTTAGATAATTTTTTCTTCCCATCCATCCATTTATCCATTCAACAAATATTTATTGAATGTCCACTCTATGCCAGTCATTGTTCTAGATAATGGGGAAGATAAAACAGAAGAAAATGTTCTAGTGAGAGGAACAGGCAGAGAGAGAGAGAGACAGCAAGACAGAGAGAGAAAGGAAGAAAAAAAAGAAGGAAGAAATGTCAGGTGGTGGTAAGTGACATAAATAAACTAATGTATGGTTGTGAGCATGGAATGAGGCATAACAAGCATGTTGCCTTTTTAATGTAATAGACAAGAAAGGCTCTTTAATAAGGTAACTTAAAAAAAAGCTTTGTTATAGAAAATTTCAAGCATATAAAATGGGAAAAAAATAGTATAAAAACCTCCCATATACCCATCACCCAGCTTCTATGGTTTTCAACATTTGCCATTCATATTTTATCTATCCCTCATCTCTGCATTTTTGAAGGGAGGTTGGAGTACTTTAAAGAAATCCACATCATCAAATCATTTCACCTGTAAATTTTTTAGTATGTGTCTACAACATATAAAGACCAGCTCTGGCACAAGGGGCACATGTTCCTGGCTCTTCTTGAACATTTCCTGCCCCAGACCAGGAGCACTGGCTCCTCTTAGCAGGAAATGATATTTAGAGACCACAGTTTAGGTGCTAGGGGTGCTTCATTGCTTTGGAGTTGTTATTCCTTCCTGAGCTCTTCAGGGGAGAGAACTAGAAAATACATACGTTTAAAGAGAAAAATAACAATGCATGTATACTATTTCACATTAATGTTTACAAATACAAGGGTTTTGCATTGGTTTTATATTTGTACCTCTGCTGTCTTGTGCTAAAAATCCTCGATCCTAATGACATTAACATGATTATTTATTTGTATATGATAGTTTCAAAATATATAACAATATTACCAACCTACAATGAGACTATGAGTATAGTTTAAGATTTTCCTATGATTCTTTATGTTCATAAGATGGATTCACCAGTGGTATATACCTACACTGACATATGAAAAATCACTTGAAATAATTCTCCTCAATGTGATAATTAAGTTTCCAATTTGGTATAGAATCAGGTTTGTTTATTTTTCACTTTTCAGGATGTCTTTTTCTTTCATTTGATTTAATTTTTTAAAATTATGGGGACATTTACATGGCTTAAAAATAAAAACTATAAAACTATAAGAAAGGTACATTTAGAGAAGTCTAGCCTCTATTCCTGACCCTTTTGCCTTCTTCCTACCCTCCCCCATAATTAACAATTTGTATTAGTTTTTGGTTCATCCTTGTATTGTTTCTTTTGAAAATATAACTAAATTACACAACATACAATCATATTTTCTCCCCTTTACTAAACAAAAAACAAAATTCTGTAAATACTGTTTTGTAGCTGGAGATAATTTTATAGGTACGTTTTTATAGCTGCATTACTCTGCTGTGTGGATGCAGCTTGGCTTCTTCGGTTGGTCCCCACATTAATGACACTTGCATTGCTTCTACTCCTTTGCTGTTATAAACAGTGTTGAAGCAATAACCTATTGCAAAATTCCCCTCCACAGAGCCTGTTCCCCACAATCTCACCCACAGAGTACATTATCCAACTTTTGGATTCTTGCCAACTGAATAGGTAAAATAGTGTCTAAGTGATATTTTAATATGGCATTCTCTTCTTTTGAGTGTGGTTGGCACCTTTTTATATGTTTAAGGATCATTTTCTTTCTTTCTTCCTCTCCTTCTTCCCTTCCCTTCCTTTTCTTCCTTTCCTTTCCTTCTTTCCTTCTTTTCCTTCCTCCCTCTCTCTCTGTCTCCCTCCTTTTTTAATAAGCTGTTTATTCCTATCTTTTGCCGATAGGGTGGTATTTGAACAGAGACTGGAAAGAAGTGAGACAGCAAATCATGTAGATATCTGGAAGGGTAGCATTCTAGGTGCCAGGAACTGCAGATACAAAGGCCCTGAGGGAGGAAGCAGCCTGGCATGCTGAAGGACAAGCAAGAAGAATGTGCCTGCGGAAGAGTGAGGGAAGGGAAGAAGGAGGAAAGTGAGCGGAGGGCTGGGCCATGTAGGGCTGGGGGGACACCTATGGGGTTGACCATTCCTCTGAAAGACGGGAAGACCACTAGAAGGTTAAGATAGAACACTGGCATGATCCCATTCATGTTTCCACAGGATCACTCTGGCGTCTGTGGACAGGCACGAGGGTGGAGGAGGGAGGCCAGTTAGAGGGCTGTTACAATGATCCAGAAGAGCAATGATGGTCATTTGGTTCATGGTGGTAGCAGAGGTGGTGAGGAGTGGTCAGATTCTGGGTGTTTGCAGTCTGCACCCTTACTCCCAACCCCCACACCCCAATTCCATGTGACTGGTTTCTGCTGCTTTTATCATCTAGATAGACTTTCTTCATATCCCGAGTTAGTTGATAGCTTTGCTGTCTGACTTTCTGGTCTATTTATAATCCTTTTTTTTTTTTTTTTTTGCCTGTTTGTGGATGGGAGAGAGCAGATTTTGTATTTTTATTTGTTTTGATGGGTTTTGCTTTTTAAAAAATTACATAGCTTTTAAAAGTTAGTCTTAAGAGTTGCTTTGTTTCCCTTTTAAAATAAATACTTATAAGAGTTCCATTGGTTTTGTGCATGATTCTAAGAGTCTCTTTATACTGCCAGGTTATTCAGAAGTAGAATGGGTAAAACCCACCTCTCCATTTAATAAAAACCATTTACTAAGTGAAATGGCATAGTTTTTAACATCAAAACTTCTTCCAACAAAAATTTGTAGTCTTAAGGTACAAGTCAAGAATCCTAGTAACTACTAGAACAAAATTTTCAACTTACAGAAAAGCTCTTTATTACCTTTAGTAAATAGAATTGGACAGAAAATTTACTAGATAAAGACAAAATAAAAAACAAGAATAGATTTAATTTACATTTTTATAGCATGTTGAATTGTATTTCTAATTTCATTAATTAGACTTAGAAACTCAACTTCACAGCAACATGATGTAAAACAAATATTTTAAGTTGATGGTACTCTTCTTTCTTATCTTCCTAAGCAAAGGGAAAGTCAACATTTCTCTCAAAGTTCCTGTTTAGAACTCCAGATTGAGTGCTGAAAGAAAACTTTTTTAAGGTGGGAGTAGAGTGGGAAGGGGGAATGTTCTGTGTTGTCTCATGAACCGTTCTGGGGGTCGTGGCAGGGACTTGGGGAGGACTAAGTCCATGGCTTCACCTTTGGTTTAGTCATGCTCATTATAGCGACTCGAGCAGTGTTTTCTCACAGGCTTCATGTGAATTACAATGCTGTCCCCCAGGCACTTCCAAGGGCTCATACCCTTTCACTCACTCAATGAACCCTCACCTGCATCCCCGCCTGTACCATGGCTGCTATGGCGACATCATGGGCATGGAGACCTCTGGCGCGGCCTGCGATATAACCAGGTTGATGAACTGTGGCAAGTGGAATCCAAAGCAAACATTTGGCATTCCCCCTTTCGTCATTTTTGGATTTTTTCTTAAAAAGTAGCTTAATTTTGAAAAAGTATCATTATTACAGCAACAATATCAAAATTAAAAATTAGAAGAAGACAGAATCCTGACCAACCCAACAAACTGTTTCATTTTTTCCCCCATTCTTTGCAAATCTTGTCCAGATGTGTTTATTTCTATGGATTGAAATGATTGCTTAAATTAAATATTACCTTTGTTTTTGTTTGTTCTGTTTACTTCATGTTACAGCATGAGCATTTTGAGCAAGCCTCTTGCTCTTTGTAAATCCTCTCTTTTCTAGTCCTGTTCCAAAGACTTCATGTTATCCCAGTATTAAAGTGTCAGAGCTGGAAGCAAGCACAAGGTGAATCTAATGCTACCTCTCCAATTCACAGATCAGCAAGGAGAAGAGACTTTCTGAGGGCCCAGAGCTAGGTATTCAGTGGGAGAACCAGACTCAAAGTTAGATTGGTTCACTTCTAGCCCAAGAGTCTTTCCAATGCACCAATGTAGCAGAAAACAGAAGAATGAGAAAAGGAGTAAAAGTGGTATCTGTCTGGGGTTGTGGACATTTCTAGGTATATGCAATCAGACGTCAAAAATTGCCCTAGAATGGTTGTCCCAAACTGTGGGTAGCAGTCAGGGGTTCTGGCTAACTTATTAAGCTTTGGAAAAATGTTCTCTTCCAGAGTAGAGGAAACAGTTTATTTTCTACTGACTTAGGAATCCGTGGCTCTGAAATGTTTGCTGAGATGGATTTAAGAGCTTTAAAGACTTACCAGACTCTGATCAAAGAAGTTGGGCTGAGGCATTGTGTGGACCCCGCACTCATTGCTGCCGTCATCTCCAGAGAGAACCATGGCAGAGCCGTCCTGCAAGAAGGCTGGGACCACAGGGGACTGAAATTTGGCTTGATGCAGGTACAAGCTAGAAACTTCAATCAGGCCCCTTCATCCTTCCTTACAGAAGCTCAACTCAAACTGGAAATCCATTTGCAGTACTTCCAGGCTCTGAAACACCCTGGTAGTTCTGCATAATTTATGCTGGGATTTCTGTAACATGTCTCTAGTATTTCAGTCAAGATTTATCAGTTACTGGATATCTTCAGAAAAAGCATTTTATGAGTTTCATAACTACAATTTACAATTAATAATATACAAGTTACTTAAATCGAGAAAATTTTATAAAGGTTATTATTACAGGTGCCTTCTAGGGGTTTATGAAGTAGTAAATTCATCCATATGGATCAAAACACTATAATTAAACCCTACTTGAACCAACTTGTTCCTTTAGCAAATTGGAGGACGGGGATTCAAATTATCTGGTATTTGCTTCCAGGCTTCATTTTAAATTGTCCACAGAAACCCAGACTTCTATCATTTTCAGCTGGAAAAAATTTTTTACTTTTGACTGCCAATGTCTAGACACTGGGTGCTAATTATTTGTTTCAAAACAACTTTTTCATTTATGTTTATATTTGCGTGCTTAACCAAAACTATGCCATATCCACCTGTCCCAAATTCTACTTTTTTCCCTGACTTCTTTTCTGAGAAAGATAAAGGAGTGCAGAATTGATTCTATGGCCATAAAAGAAGGGGGCTAAGGCCAGTGGCTATGAACTTAAACACAAGGAGGAGAAATCAGAAACAACAGGAAAATGTGTTGCTTCATCCAAATCCTGACATTATGATTTGAATTTTCTAGCTTGATAAAAAAATTCATCACCTCGTTGGTACTTGGGACAGCAAAGAACACCTTTTGCAAGCCATTGGGATTCTAACAGACAAAATTAAGGCAATCCAGAAAAAATTCCCCTCATAGAGTGTGGTTCAGCACCTCAAGGGTAGGCTATCCTTGTGGTTCCTGGTTTAGAAAAGCCGTGGGTGAGACCGCTGAAGGCCACAGGTGTCCTGGCCTCCTTGGGAATATTCCCGTTGGGTCAGCAGTGGGCCTGGGAGGAGCTGTCGAAAGGCTGTACCCTCTGAATTACTCTGAACTCCTGAGTTATTTTGAGTGGTCTTTCCTCCAAAATTCCTTTTCCCCTTCTGCCAGATGTTGGGTTTCTTAATACCTCTTGTTGGTTACCCAGTCATTGACTGATGCCTTGAGAGTTAATGCAATAGTTTAAAAGAATATGCTTTCCTTCCTCTGAGATACTTTTTCCTGATGCAAGAAACTGTTAACTACTTTCTGAACTGTTTGAACAAATTTTTCTTCTGGGACCATTCTCCATGACCTCAGGCCTTTAGGACCATCATATGTGTGCAAGGGGAGACCTCTGTTTGGCTGATCACAGACCTTCTCAAGTTCAGCATCTCCCAGACTGAATTAAGTCACTAGCTTCCCACTGTAAATTTGCTCTTTTTTCTGCACTTTCTATCTCTGTGAAAGGTGCTATAATATATCCATCATTCCAGGCAGAAAAACACTGTTTTCTTTAAAAGGCTGTCTGGTTCCTTCTCTCTTCACATCCAACCACACCAAGTCTACCTCCAGTAGACCCGTGGTATGTATATACCTCCTTCCTTCCACATCTTAATGGCCTTAATTTAGAATAAATAGTTTCTATTTTCTATTTCAAGGTCCTTGAAGGCTGGGATCAGGACCAAGGGTCTTCTTCTCTAGACATCAGAGCAGATCATAGTTACTTAACTGTTATTAAACACAAATAACTATTGCAGATTAAAATTCTAGGATAAAATAAATATATGTGTTCACACCCCCCCCCCCCACATCCCTACAAAGGAATTATTATTTCCTGAGTACCGCTGTGCACCCTGCACTCAGTTGTGGCACCCATTCTGACACATATTAGGTGCTTAAAAATATTTATTGAATGAATGAATGAGTGCATGAACTATTCAATGACCCAGAGAATGTTATAAGCATTCTCAGACTGAAGATTTGCTGGGGATTTAGTTTTGCCAGGCCTGAACTACATACAAAGCATGACCTTTATAGGAACAAAAGCAAAAGTCTTTTAAAAAGAGAGAAAAGGAAAGTAATTTGGAATTTTCCCAGTGATTCTTGGAGTAGTAGATCCTTCTAGGAGGGGAGGAAGGGAGAAAGAAGATCAGGGGCTGCCTGCTTTGTAAGATTTTCTAGAGGACTGACATCCTGGGAATGCTAGTATATTATTTCTACTGAAAGTTAATATTTCAACCTGAACCTCTGTGTTTCATTTTAGGTGGCCTCTCAGCCTTTAAGTCAGGAATTGATGCCATTGCTACCCCTGAGGACATAGACAATGACTTGGTCAATGATCTTCTTGCCCGAGCTAAATTCTATAGAAGACACGGCTTCTAGGCAAAGATCTGTAGGTGTAGCAGGTTGGCAGGTTCTCAGATGGCCCCTCCTTGATATGGATGTGCTGTACCCAACACTGGCCAAGGTTACAATTATGAGAGAAAATTTCCCAATTTCCTAATGCAACTAAGCATTAAAACTAAAGAAAAGAAAATCCATGCAGGTCACAATATGGTTCCCATAGACATACACATAATTATATTGCATTAAATGTGAATGTCATGGTACGTGACATCTACATACTCCAGTGAGGCCTCATTTTGGCTCATGATTTCAGTGCCCAGCTACTCCCTGTCTTCCCAGAAGTGCTAACAGGAAGAGAGCCTGGCCTGAGCCTTTGTCCTCTTCCGAGTATTTGCCCAAGTCACTAAGGCTTAGCGTGTGAGAACGTCTGACTTACAAGCCAATCAACCTGTGAGGTGATGGAGAAGCTCAGGATGGAATTCCAGCTCCGTGAGTCTCTGAGCACTGACCGTGGTGAAGTTCATCTTCCTCAAGTGATGTGCACCACATTCCCCAGGTCCATACCAACCTCTTCCGTCTTCTCCCTCTTGTTTGCTGAAGATCCAGGGACTGGCTTCTTTTCTTCCATTTTTAGTAGTTGCTGCCACATGCTCTTTCAACGGGTCCGCTCCCCACAAAACACGCTGAAGATAAGCATATAGGATTCAAATTAGTTATGATTTATTAGTCACAAACAACGGTAACTAAACAATTCTGGAAAACGTAAGCAATAAAAGGAAATTATTGGAAAGCTACCAAAAAGCTAACAGAATCAACAAGAAGGTCAAGGACCTGAAGAGAAACCAGGCAAATCTGGGGTTTGGGTAGCAAGAACCCACTGACCTACTTTATAGCAACCCCACTACCTGAATAAGCTAGCACTTTCACTGTGTGAATTCACTCCAAACACTTTCTCCCACCCTTTCATCATTCTGCTCCACTCTCACAGTCCCAGCAGGGAGTCTCTGTGGACTTACCCTGGGTCATATACCGACCTACACCTTGCCTGCTCTGCTCTTTGGTCTTGTCCAGACTACCCACAATAGAGAAGAGCCAGTTGTCTAGAAGGAAACCTGGCACAGTTGCTGCTTTACTTCCATACTCAAATGAGGACACAAATAAAATGTTGGAGGGTAAAGTTCTCAAAGCCCCTGCTGATGTGGCCCCTGCTGGGGCTTTAGTTCCCTTTGGAGATGTCTGATAAGTGTTCCTACCCATCATTTCTCTTTCTGAGGAGGAATCAAAATCACACCCACCTACCTCTGAGCCTTCTTGAAGAAAGCCAAGTAAACTCTTCTCTGCCCAGCCTCTCAACAAAGTCTGAAGATTTAACCTACACAGAACCGAGATCCCTGTGTTTCACTGGGAGAAGCCAGTGGTCTACTGGTGTCGCAGCCCTGCAGCAATACAGGCAGTTAATGATTGGTCGAGGACGATGCTGTACCTGTTGTTAAATATTTTTATTATTAACTCTGCATGTGGGCAATCCAAGATGTTCTTTAGATGTTCACTTTGCTTAAGAATGATTTCTTCTGGGCTTCCCTTCACAGGCAAGCACTGCATCTAGTTGCCCCTTCAATGTCACTACTGAAGCAACAAAGTGCATCCAGGTGAAATACTTTCCAAGTAATTTAAACAAGAAATAGCATGCTGACTTATACTCTGAATCTGTTCCCCCAGTATTCTCTTTATACCAAGAGATGTTCTACAGGAGAGGCCATATTTAAGGCCATGTCTTAATCTGGTTCCCACAGAAGCAGACCCTGAGGCAAGGATTCAAGTGCAGGTAGTTTATCTGAGGGGTGCAGGGAATGCTGGTCTCTCTCAGTGACAGAGAGAAGGGAAGTTAGTCAATAAAGCATGTGTCCTCAAGCCACCTACCACAGTGACCACTGGAGCTCAACCCTCCAAGGAGACATGGAGGAATGATACAAAACACACACTTCAGAACTAGTCCACCCAAGGGACAAGGAGCTGGGGTAATTTATACATCAACTTCTAAGAGCCATTGACCAAGGGATATGCCTGTTGGGATGTTAATCCTCAGCTCGTCTGGTCTGCCATGCAAGTAGGTAGCACACTTTTCTGCAGTTCCAAGGACAAGAGGCTGTAGGCACAGAGAGGCAGACACTGGCATTGGATATCAGCTGAGAATCCTGAAATCTCTAGGGACATGGGAAGGACACTGACAGCATCTGTTTCACAGGGTTAGATATACCTGGAGGCTGGGAATATCCCTCCAAGATTGCTTTCCTCCATGACCTCACAACACAGTAAGACCTATCTGGAAATAACACACAAGCCCCATCATGCCTCATGATTTCCATTATATAGTAGAATTACTAGTTAGATACAATTGAATGATCCCAATCTACTGTCCTGATTGATTCCCAGGGATTTACTGAGAACAATAATAAATGTTAGACTCAAATGTGGCTCCATTACATTTTTTTTTTACATATTACATATTACATTTCGGTCATCCTCAATTTTCTTTTTGTTTTTTTTTTTTGTTGTGTCCTCTTCAAGGATAATGATTTGCTCAATGTTTTCATCCTATGTATAAAATATTCCTTCTTTTACTTGTCTAAAAGCTAAGCTCTCACTGGAAGATGAAGAATGACTGTCTTATAAATAAATTTTCAAGCCAAAATTAAAAAAAAAATTTCCCTGGCTGGACTTATGCACAATTACATTCTTATCCTTTATCTTTCTTGGCCATCAATTTTAAGCCTTTAAGATTAAGATTTTAAGCATCAGTGCTGAGAAGATCATTAGGAGTCACAGACATGGAAGCAGACACTTCTTTCCCCTACTTCCTCTGCCTTATGCTAGGAGAACATACCTAGGAAAATGGGCTTAAGAGTAAGACCTACCTCAGGGGAGTTGTGAAGACTAAAGGAGATCATATGTGAGAAATCACTAAGTGACCATTAGTGGCAGTGTCCCCAGAATAAGAGGCCTTGCAAGTCAGGGGTGGTCACAAGGACACAGGACTCCTGAGAGAGAGGGACCTCCAAAAGTTTAAAAACTCTAAAGAGTTAAGAAACTCTAAAGTAACTGATGTGATGCTCCCCCTTGCCAGCCCAGCTGGGTTTCAGCCTGGGAGGCAGCCCTTCGTTTCCCTGCCTGCTGAGTGCAGAAGGGAGTGGAACGATCAGTTACTTCTTTTTAGATGCAGTTCATGTTTATAATTATACTGGATTTAAAATCTTCTTTTTAAAAAAACTTTTTTATTGTAAAATAATATACATACAGAAGAGTACAGGTAATAAAGCTATTTAGCAAAGTAACTATTAACAGTATCAAAAAAGACCAGCCACAGACCCAGAGAAGATATTTGCAACAATTAAGTAAATATCTTATTGTAGTCTAATGCATGCATCCATCTATTCCCTTATTCTTTTTTCTGTTCCAAAGTGATATTTTGTTTTTTTTGAAGTTTCGTTATTATTTTACTCCAAGTGTCAAGAAGAATAAACTCCACCAAACATGCATGACATACTAAAGGGTATTGTTAAATTATGCATTCACTGCATGTCTTAAATTTTCCTTGATTTTTTTTCAATTTTTCAAACACATAACACATATTGTGGTAAATACACATAACATAAAAGTTACTATCCCTTGAAACCATTTTAAGTGTACAGTTCAATGGTATTAAATATATTCACAATGTTGTGTAACCACTACCACCACCCGTCTTTATAACTCTTTCATCTTGTAAATTCTACACCAAAATTAAACACTAATTCCCAATTTCCCCTTCCATTCTAGAACAGAACCACCATTCTATTTTGTCTCCATGATTTTGACTCCACTAAATACCTTATATAAGTATTACCTTATTTTTAATGTTTCTCATGTCCCCTTTAAGAAATATTTTCCATCCTCAGATTTTGTGGATATTCTGCATTACTTCTAAATGCTTTATTGTTTTGTATTTCACATGCAGCTTTATGGAGCACTGGATTTTCAGTATTGAATGATTTAGAGATCCAATTTAAATGTTTTTCCATATGGGTATCCAAAATTCTCTCAAAAACATTTGTTGAAAAGATCATCTTTCCCTGCAGTCCCACCTCTAAATCTCTATTTTGCTCATCGGTTTACTTATCTACCTCTAATGAGACCAAACTATCCGAATTAGTATAGCTTTGTTGTAAGTCTTGATTCCTGGTAAAGCAAGCCCTCCTACCTTATCCCCTCTTCTTGTATTTTCACATAAATTTTACATTAGCTTGTCAAGTTTCACAAAAACAACTGTTAGGATTTTTTAAGTTAATCAGCTACACTTTAGAGAAGTTTTAGATTCACAAGAAAATTGAGCAGAAAGGACAGAGTTCCCATATATTCTCTTGTCCACACCCTACACACAACCTTCCCCAATGTCCACAGCAGTATATTTGTTATTATCAATGAATCTACATGGACACATCATTGCCATCCAAAGTCTACAGTTTACTTTAGGGTTCAGTCTTGGTGAAGAGTATGTCTAGGACTCAGAGGATCCAGTAGGGCATCTCTTGGTGCTCATGTGCGATATTTGAACTGTGAATTGGCAGTTACAACTCAGCATGATAGAAGCACAATAACAAGGGTCCAGACCTCTCAGAGACGCAGGTCTGGGTCATCCTATTAGGAAAGCAACTCAGGCCAGAGGAGTCACTAAGGAAAGGGTAAGGCAAACCTTGGGTAGGTGGCAGTGGGGGAGATGGTGAATGGCCTGGGGATCAACTGAGGCAGTGGGGGCTATAATTTATACCAATCATCTTCTCTGTCTAGGTTTTACTCTAAAAACTGAGAAAGCATGCTGGATATAAGGAAAGTGAGCTTAATGGGTGACAGAAATGGACCTCAGTGGTGCAAGGAATGGACATAACAGATGCTGTTAGCATTCTGCCCCTTGGATGCCTTTATCATTTGTCACGCTCATCAGCCTTTTGCTTACTTTTACTCCTAAGAATCAGCACCAGGGTGTCTTTGTCAGAGGGCTGCCCTCTAGAGCAGAAATATCTGGAGGGTCTAGAAATTTATCACTCTCCCCACCCGCCCCACAGACCATAAACAATAACTGATGGGGTGGGAGTAATACATCAATACGTCAGTGCCTTTGCCCCTAATTATTTCCATGACCTACACCACCTCCAGAGCTACTAGCTGTGGAATTGAGCCAAAATGACACCCAAAATCTACTTGATGGTGTACCTTTGGTTGGATTCCTTCCCTTCCCATGCCCACTCTCCTATACCTTTTTCCCATGGGAGCACTTGTTAAATAAATTCCTTTCACAAATTTCCCATCTCAGAATCTACTTCTGGGGAACCCAGTCTAGAACAGCTAGGAACCGCTGAAAGTGTGTGTTACCCTTGCAGACCATGAAATACTATGATAATTTTGAACTATATTCCCCAAAGGAAATAATAGCCACAAAGTTCTCCACGCCTTCCCTGACTCTGGCTGGGGGATACGGGTTGTAGGGACTGCTGAATGGGAAGAGAATCAGGGAAGATCCTGTCCTGGGGAATATAACTGTCATCACCTTAGAACCTTTCCTTCTCTGGCCCTCAGCCAAAGTCCTGCCAACCGCCCGGAGGCTCCAGCGCCAAGAGGACAGAGAATCAAGTGAAAATTTTGTGATAATGGAAGCAAAGCCAGGCTTCCATCTTCTTTTGTTCCCCTAGAAACTTAGGGGAGCTCAACGACAAAGGTGCCTGGGGAGGAGGGTGACCCCTCAGCACCCTTTACTTCTGTGATGTACCTAGACTCACTCCTGCCTACGAGTCTCTCTCTCACGCAGTAATGGCACTGCTCCCTGCCCCTCCTCTTCATTCTGAAATGAAAGTTACTTTATTAAGGGAAGCACTTTCACTTTGTTACCAAAGGCAGATCAAAACCCAGACCTTTATATACACAAGAACTTGTCATTGGTAATTAGGGCTATTGTCTCCCTATATACTCATTATCTGTTATGATCCATCACGTACCACCTTGGGCACCCGAAGACGAACCGGAGATGGGACCCAGATAGGCTCTTGGCTGACCTTGTCTCTGATTGGTTTGTGTCTTGGGACAAGTTTTGCATTGCTCGGGGCCTCATCTGTCCCATCTATAAAATGAGTAGCTGAACCAGAGGGCCTCTAAAGGCCATTACAGCTTTAGTGTCTTTGATTCTAGAAGTGTTGTGGTATTCTCATAAATGAACAGGCCCACGTAGGAGTTATTCAAGGCAAGAGACTTGTGGGAGGGCAACTTGAGAACAGTGAGTACCTCCAGTGTGAGCACCTGGGGCAAGAAGAGTGAGGAACACTAGAAAAAAGGAAGCCCACAGCCCAAGCCATCTGATTCTGATGTTTGCCTATCCTAGTGTCCTCAGGGGTTCCACCAACACAGCTCTGGCTGAGGTATAGGAATCCTGCTTCCTGTTTAATTGAGCCTGGCTTTAGCATACTAAGAAGGGTTGAGTGCCTTAATTTTCTGTTGTGAAAGCTGCTTTCTCTCCAGGGCTCTTACATCCTGCCAAGCCTATCTTAACTACATCTCAATGCTCAACTGACTAGGGCAATTTCTGTTTTTAAAATACATTCTGAGTCATTTGTACCTAAAAGGTACACAGTAGCTTTTGGCAGACCAATGGCAAGAAAGATGATGAAAAAAGGGAGAAGAAAAGGAAGATGGAACAGCATAAACTATAAGAAATACTTTTTTCCTATCTCTACTCACACTTCAAGACTCAGATCAAGTGTTGCCCTACCTTTGAAATCTGTGTGGACCTCTCGTGCAGAATAGTCACTTTTAGGGGCCACAGAATGTGGGGTCAGACTAACTTACGTTAAAATCTGACTTCTATCACCAGATCTTTGATCTTGGGCAAGTTTCTTCACTCTGAGCATCAGCTTGCTCTTCTTTAAAAATGGATAAAATAGTTTACACTACATTGCAATGTCATGAGAATTGTGAGATTTTGGATGCAGTGTAAGTAGCACGATGAGATGATGAATGTAATGTACTAAGCAAAGTTAATGAAAGATGTCTACTCACAGGTTTTGGAACCTCAACAGAGCCCGAATAGCATAAATGTAAAGAAAACCAGAATAGGCACATAACTATCAATGTGCTGAAACCCAGAGATGAAGCAAAGATAATGAAGCAACCAGAGAAAAATGACATATTTGATACAGAACTACTTAAAGATTGTGAACTTTGTGGAGAGCCTCAGCTTCTAGAGAATGTGGAATGGGAAAGGTGCCCTCTGCCCTGGGGCTCCAGCCAGATGCCTTAGTTGTTATACAGGTTCTCTGTCACATAGCATGTGCCTTGTGGAACATGCTGGCCGAGTCATGAATCTTGTTAAGCAACTTCTCATTGTTATAAAAATACTTTCTATATCTGTTGTATCTTTATTCTACGTGGTTGTGCGTAGTTCTATATCTGTTTAATCTTGTGCGTAGGGTTAGATCTGTTTAATCTTTATTCTATGTAATTGTGCATAGTTGTGATTCTTTCCATATGCACCCTAGTCTCTTAATGTATAAAATAAGCAGCTAAAATAAACTCGAGGTCGAAGACATCTTGGAGCTTCGACCCTCCCAGGCACCTATTGTTGTGTCCATTCATCCTCACCCCCGGCTCGGGAACCCTGCTCGACTTCGCGGTCAGCTGGACTGGACGCGACATTTCTGGCGCCCGAACAGGGACCTGAGACATGGGACACGGTGAAGGACACCGCTGGATGTAAGGGCCCGGCCTGAAACGAAGGCTGCAGTGGTAAGCGGTGAATCAGTAGGGAGTTTATCATGGGGCAAGCAGAGAGTAGGGAACTATATGTTCATGGTTTAAAACGCATGCTTGCCGCCCGAGGGGCTAAAGTTGGTAAGGAACAATTAGAAAAATTTTTAGCATTTGTGAAGACAGTATGTCCTTGGTTTCCCGAGGAAGGTACTGTGAGTATAGAAATGTGGAATAATATAGGGGAACAATTACAAAGGTTTTATTCTGAAAATGGACCTCAGAAAATGCCAGTAGAGACTTTTGGCATTTGGTCTTTAATTAGAGATTGTTTAGACTTAAAGCATGAAGGGATAAAGCTAGAGGTTTTAAAACAGAAACTGCCTGATTCACTAAAGATGGCAGAACCCCAAGTGGAAGGGGAAGTTAAATCTCCGACAGAAAATAATTTGGCTAAAAAACTTAATAATTCTCCCTCTAGTGACAGCGATGAGGACTGTCTTGACCCTACCTCACAGGCAGAGTTAGAAGTAGCAGCCGCCCAATATGAAAAGGATCGGGACCTACCCCTCATAGCTCTAGGAGAAAAACCCTCTAGATATGATATTAATCCTTTATTAGAATCCTTAACTGGTCAATTTAAGCAACTTCAAGGATTGATTTGCCAAATACAACCCTCTAAATCTTTTGAGCGTAAGTACTCATTAGGTAAGACCAGAACTTTAACACCTGTACAGGTGGCTGGGTTAGATCCTGCCCCACCGAAATGGGAGCCACCTTAAACAATTAGAGAATGGGCATATTGAGGAATCTACGTCTCCTTGGAATTCTCCTCTTTTTATAATTAAGAAAAAATCTGGAAAATGGCGTTTACTTTTAGACCTTAGAAAGGTCAATGAAACCATGGAATTTATGGGAGCTCTGCAGCCTGGGCTCCCTCTTCCTTCAGCTATTCCTATGAATACTTATAAAATAGTACTTGATCTTAAAGATTGTTTTTATACTATCCCTCTATATCCTAAAGATTGTAAAAGATTTGCATTTAGTGTTCCTAGTGTTAATTTTAAAGAACCCATGAGACGTTATCACTGGTTGGTTCTTCCCCAAGGTATGGCCAATAGCCCCACCTTGTGTCAAAAGTTTGTAAGCTCAGCTTTGAGCAAAGTGAGACAAAATTTTCCTAATGTTTATGTAATACATTACATGGATATTTTATTGGCCAGCATAACTGAAGATGTTTTATTGAAATGTTATGCATCACTCCAGATAGAACTTACCAAAGCCGGCTTAGTAATAGCTCCTGAAAAAGTTCAATGTGCTGCTCCATATGCATATTTAGGTTATAGGTTATTTGACCTTCATATAAAACCTCAAAAAATCGAGCTTAGAAAAGATCATTTACATACTTTGAATGATTTTCAGAAATTACTGGGAGATTTGAATTGGTTGCGTCCCTCTTTAAATATTACAACAGGAGAATTGAAAGATTTATTTGATATTTTGAATGGTGATCCCGATCCCACTTCTCGTAGATATCTTACACCTGCAGCTAGAACGTGCCTTACAAATATTGAAAAGGCTATACAAGCTCAGCAGTTATGCTTTATTGATTATCAACAACCTTTCTCTGCCATCGTTCTAGCCACTAAGCACACTCCTACTGCTGTATTATGGCAAAAAGGCCCTTTAAAATGGATACATCTCCCAGTCTCTCCCAAGCGGAGTTTAACTCCTTATCATGATCTTCTAGCCAGCCTGATACAAGAGTGCCGCTTGGAAGCTCGTCGGTATTTTGGTTTAGATCCACATGTCATTATTTTACCACTTACTCAAGACCAGTTGATGGGACTTTATTCCTTTTCTGATAATTTTGCTATTGCTTTATCAGATTTTACAGGCATTGTAGATAATCATTATCCCCCGGATAAATTATTACAATTGGCTTTACGACATGAATTCGTATTTCCCAAGATTGTTTTACAAAACCCTATACATGGAGCCCCTACTATATTTACTGACGGCTCCAGTAATGGACTTTCTGTGTATGTTTCAGAACATAAATCTAAAACATGGCAAGTCCCGCCAGGATCTGCACAAATTGTAGAACTTCATGCCGCTTTTCTTGTTTTTCAGGATTTTTCGGCTAGCCCTTTTAATCTTTATTCTGATAGCCGATATGTAGTGGAAGCATTGCAACATCTAGAAACTGTCCCCTATATTAAAACTGCTAACTCATCAGTAACATGCCTCTTTACTGCCATCCAAACTGAACTCCGTAATCGCCACCATCCTTGTTATATTGGCCATATTAGGGCTCATTCTAATTTGCCTGGACCTTTAGTTAAGGGAAATGCTTTTGCTGATGCTCGAACTCGATGTATTGGCCTAACTAAACTTCAGGAAGCTAAGCATTCTCATGAATTACACCACCAAAATGCACATAGCCTTAGATTACAATTTAATATTCCTAGAGAATCAGCTAGGCAAATAGTGAAAGAGTGCACTACTTGCATACAACATCTGCCAGTACCTCATTTTGGAGTTAATCCTCGAGGGATATGACCCAATGAACTCTGGCAAATGGATGTCACACATATTTCTGAGTTTGGTAGATATAAGTATGTTCATCTTAGTATTGATACTTATTCAGGGTACATTGTAGCTTCTCCTCAGACAGGTGAAAGTACCTCTCATGTTATTAAGCACTGCTTATTTATGTTTGCCCACATCGGAGTTCCTTCTAAATTTAAAACTGATAATGGCTCTGGCTATGCCAGCCGTACGTAGATTTGCTGCCTTTTGTGCACAATTCAATATTACTCATATTACTGGCATTCCTTATAACCCCCAAGGTCAGGGCATTGTTGAACGCACCCATGCTACATTAAAAACATATTATCATAAAATAAAGAAGGGGGAGTTATACCCCCTAACGCCACAGAATTATTTATCTCATGTACAATTTATTTTAAATTTTTTGCTTTTGGATAAAAATGGTAAGAATGCAGCAGACAGATATTGGCATGCCTCTACTCAAACAACATATGTTAAGGTTAAATGGAAGGACCCCCTAACAGGAATATGGTCCGGCCCAGACCCGGTACTCATATGGGGGCGAGGACATGTTTGTGTTTTTCCGCAGGATGCTGATGGACCACGTTGGTTACCTGAACGGCTGGTGCGCAATGCAGATTCTGCTCTTCCTCCTTCTACTGTCCAAACCCAGCCTAGAGAATGAGACATACTGGGCTTATGTACCTGACCCCCCCATTTCTACATCCTGTTTCCTGGGAATCTCCAGAAGTTCCTGTGTTTGTTAATGATTCTGATGCTTTAGGATCACCGGCTTTTTCAGGTGACATTCCACATATGACTCCTTTTAATTACACAGGACAAGGGGTGGGAACGCCCATGTGCCTCACCAAGAATACAGAAGCTGTTGGTTGCATGCACCTCACCGTCTTTGTAGTAAGAGGAAAAAGTCATTTTGTGGCTATTTTGAAGCCAGCCGAAGACATCATTTTCGGAGATCCAGCAAGTCATAAAAATCCTACTAAAAGACTTGGCCCTGGAGATTTTCCTACATGTGAAAAATCTGCAGAAGATCCTGAGACACTGATCCCCTGGGAGCAGTGTAAAGGAAATGTATCACGGCGGTATAATATTAAGAATTCATCCACTTATGTTTTAGACTGGTCAGGTGGACAAACCTACCAACTTCCAAAATTATCCATGGGACTTTGGTATACGTCTGGAGGAGCTCCACAAACACAATGGTGGAAAATTGGTGTGGCTATGGGACCTATAATGTTATTTAATTATACCCGCAAAAGTATATATGTAGCAGCTTGTGTTCCTGTGCCTTATACCATGATAATTGGATCTGTTTCTATTACCTTTTCTGGTTCCCATTATAATGTTTCCTGCACAAATTGTTATTTGAGCTCCTGCATGTATAATGTCCCTGATGCTACATCTGTACTCATTCTTAAGCAGCCCCCTTTTGTGATGCTTCCTGTATTACATCATGGACCATGGTATGCAGATAAGGGATTACAAGTATTAGAAGAAATGCAATTATTACTACGGCCAAAAAGAGTGATAGGCCTTATTATAGCAGGTATAGCCGCTCTAATTGGCCTAATTACTTCCACCACTTTAGCCGCAGTAGCATTGACTCAAGAAGTACAGACCGCTACTTATGTTAATACTTTAACTCATAATGTCACCACAGCCTTTAGTACCCAAGAGATTATTGATAATAAAATTGAGCGTAAGATTAATGCTTTATATGATATGGTGATGTATTTAGAAGAAATTCAGGGATTGAAATTAAGGGGAAGCTTAGAGTGTCATGCCTTGTATAAAGAGATATGTGTAACTCGCAAAGTGTATAACAAAAGTGTCATATCCTGGGATATAGTGAAAAGACACCTGCAAGGCATTTGGCTCGCTAATAATGATTCTACTGATTTGTTGCACTTACATAAAGATATACTGGCACTTGCCAATGCTCGGCTTGATTTTGA
>JAVSCE010012958.1:0-110584 GCA_032199065.1 Smutsia gigantea
AAATAAGCCTGGCTTAAGAAACTAATAAATGAATTATCAGCTTTTTACTTGGAGGTCACTCTTTCCATAATTGCTGAGTTTGTTTTTGATCTAAGTACTTGCCATATTCTCAGTTATGAACTTCACAGCATAGGTCATTCAAGATAGAGCCGACAGACCTCAGGAAAAAAAACTGAAACATTTTCCATCCCAATTACCTCTAAAAGGCAACACTGTGGACTTCAAAACTGGGAATTTTCAGGTCTCAGGGTATACCACACGTTTGGTTCATAGCAAAGATCTAGTTTTCCTGGTCACCCTAATTAATTTTCATTCATTCATGTATCCCAAAAAATATTTTTTGTGCTCCTACTGGTGGTAAGCATATTCTAGGCACAAGAAATCTAAAGTTGAATAAGATGAACATGGTCTCCTCCCTCACAGAGCTCTCAGTAAAGTGGATTTCTCATAATCTAGATTTACGTACTCCATATACCATTTGTAAACTGAGAAAGTAGATAATCAGGCCTATAGGAAAGTTATATAAAATACAGTAAGCAGCCTTTCAATGAGGACCTGAGGGTATTTCCTATAAAATAACCCATATGGACTTTATGATATGAAGTTTAAACACTGAGATGCTTATTTTCCTTTCTCTTCAGTTTCTCTATTTTCATTTTTACTGCTATATTTGTAAGAAGCCATAACCTTTGTCACATTCATAAATTTAAAAAAATTTTACCTCCTTTAACCATATTTTTAGGGCCTGTGTTTCTATGGATTTTCATTGACCTGCACTGAGGTGCTTCCATTTCCCAAGGCAGAAACAGAAGCAGGGAGAGACAAACTGAAGCAGCATGCTACCAAGGGATTAGCACGGTGCAGCTGGGGGGCTGGGAGGAAATAGTACTTCCCTTGAGCTTCCCAGGTGGAGTCAGATGAGTCTATGAGACTTTTGGTGAGAAGTTTCCTGGCCTTGATAATATTTTAATCAGGCCTGAAACATGCCTCATTCTAAGTTTCATTGTCTTTCAAAGCAAACATCCCCACCATGTTAACAACCAAAAGAAAATATTGGCAACCTATGAAATCCTTAGGTTTTGTACCAAAACTGAATGTAGCAACTAAGTTAAACAAGACTCTGCGTTACCTAATGTTATTCATAAACTCCCCCTAAGGGGTACTAAGCAGTTAGCAGCCTCCAGAGGAGACTGGCTTGCCAAAGAGCTGTGTGAGATGCCAAGAGCACAGGAATCACATCGACTCCCTGCTTCCTCTGAGTTGGCGTTTCCCAAGTCAAACTCCCTCCCCAAACCGTTACTGGAGAGTCTCGTGCTTCTTATGGTCTCTGAATTTCACAATTTTTAAAACAATATCTTACCTGGTTTACTTTTTTTCAGCTCATTTTACCTTGTATTGTTTCAGATCCCCCTCATTCCTCCGTACTTTCTCTCTTATTTCAGGATCTCCTGAACCACAGTATTTTTTTTTCACGTGGAACCTGCTGGGAGGGAAATCAACAAGTATCTCTCATCTATACTTAATTATCTGCACAGCAGGTGCCGTGGTGCAGCAGCAATTCTGGATGGAAATATGATGGGGCTTCTGTTGCAGTTGCCATGCTACTTACTAGAAGATCAATAAATGATTAGAACAGGGAACACAGTGAATGATTCCAGTGGCACTGAGATGATCATATAAGAAACCACTTAAAATTCGTATATGGACTTGTTCTTCAGCTGTCAAGCTTGCATGCAGAGTACCTAACCGCTTTCTGAATATGTTGTTTGCAAGAGTGTTAAGGTTGATTGATTTGCTCCATGCTTCACGCTCCACATTTAGAGAAAGAAAAAACAATTAAAAATCTTTGGCAATCAGTGTAATCAACTAAAAAGTAAAGAAATTCATGAAGAGTTCATTTGTCTAGGATTTGTCCATGAAAGTAAATATTCTGGAGAGCTAATGTTTCCTACTGCTAGCAGAAGAATTTTAAAATGTTTCATCATTTCAACTTCAACAGAAGCTTTCAAAATTTCTATGTAGAATTTCTTTCTTTCTTAAATTCTGTATATCAAATAAAATTTCATCTTTCTTGACACAAAAACTTTTTACTGAGAAAACGTCCCTTTGAAGGAACTGGCTATAGTAATTACTTTGCATGGCACAAAGTATTATTGACCCATGAAAACACAAGTCTCCTTGTATCAGAAAATACCTTTATGCAGTCACAAATCCAATGTTGGCTTACCACATGAGATTCCTGCTTTTTCTTTATTTTTGGACAGTGAGGAGTTCCCTTTTGAAATTTTTGAAACTGTTGCATTATATCCAGCATATTTTGTAGTAGGTAACCTAGCCCTCCATATTGCTGGAAACCAGAAGGACCAAGTCTCTCTAGCAGTGAAGACTGGAGTGTTATCTGTCAAGGTAATGTCAGACTGAATCATTGTGATTAGAGAGCTCCAAAACACCAAGTTTTATATATCAACAAAACAAAACATTTATATCAGAACTTACTTTCTGGTAGAAAACAAAAAATCATCCAAGTTTCCTCTCCTTTATGTAACACAACAGGTAAAAATAAAAATCTACATTCCACAGCTAACTATGGAAATTATATTTAATACAATTTCCATTTCAAAAAGATGGAGAGAATTAAGACTTAAAAATTAAAGCAAACTGCCTAAGGTCACACAACAAGTAAAGGTTAAATCTAGTGTATAATCCCAGAGCTCCCTTTATAAAAACCCACAATAAACAATAGGATTGTATCCTGCAAGAATTTCTAATAATGTCGTTATTGAGTAGATACTTCCTTCCATATTCCCAGACCCAATTCCAACGTGTGTGTGTATGGGAAAGGGTTTCTTATATATACCATGCAATTCTTGAAAACCAGCAAGGTATCAATTCTGTCTCTGTCTGCCCAGAGACAGCACCAGATTCCCTAGGTTAAGAGCTCTATCCAACAGGATTGGCCTCTATTCCCAACTCTAGACATCAGTTGCAAGTCCCAGGCTATTACCTGTGCTTCTGACCAACAGGCTACAGATTGGAGGTTCTAAAAACTTTCCCCTTGGGTTTGATTAATTTGCTAGAGTAGCTCACCAGAACTCAGAAAACACTTAAGTGTTCCAGTTTAGTGAAGAATACAAGTAATAGCCAAATGAAGAGATACATAGGGCAAGGTCCCAAATAAAGGAGCTCCTATCCTCATGAGCTTGGGGCTTGGCTGGGTTGCAAATGGAAGCATTCTGGTTCCCCTAGCATGGAAGCTCTTTCAGGACAGGGAAGCAGGATGCAAAAAAAAAAGGGCAAAATAATTTTCTCTTGTGTTTTTGTAAGGGCTTCATTGCATACTCATAATTGACTAACTCATTGGCCATTATCTGATTCAGCCTCCAACCCTGGCCTTGGGTGGTGTCCAAGAGTGACTCATTAACATGACAAGACACCCATTTCACCTTTAAGGCTCTGGAAGATTTTGAGGAGCTATAGATGAAGACCAAACATATCTGAGAAATATATTTTGGTTATATGAATGACCAAACATATATTTCTTATAACACATTGTATCACGGTATTATAACTATCTTTAGAATAAAAATAATAGGGATATCAAAGGAATTTAAGACATACTAAAAGTAAAAGACTCTATAGAAAAAGACAGGCAAATTTTGAAAAGAATAAAATAAAACTGATACAAATGAAAAAACTAACAATTGCTCCTAATTTCTATCTCTAGTAATTGTATGCAAAATATATCAAATCAACCCTCATGCTAAGAGCTATTAGAACTGGCAAAATATTTTTTTTAATCTTCTTGATTCCATCTGAAGATTAAAGAGGCAGGGATGAATTAAAAGGCCAAGATCTAAGGGATAAAATACAGAAGACAGAAGTTTTCATTTGGGGCCACTTTTCCTTGATGTGCATGTTCATACAAGAAAAGGCAGATAAGAGAACAAAGAACTTAGCAGAACTTTGAACAGATTAATGGTGCCAAGGGAAAAAAAATTGGCATTCACTGCCTTCCCAAGACAGGGGTTGTGGTAAACACCTTGGACTTTGGTTTGGGTCCACAAAGAAATACACTCTAGGAGTGAGGGTCTATCATAAAAGATTAGCTTTTATAAGAACTGAAGCCCAGGTAAGGAGCACCTCAAACTTTGATTGACTTAAAATGATCTAGAATTTCTAGCCATCTACCAGAAGAAAATATTAATACTCTTTGGTAGAAAATAACATCATTAGACTCCCTAAACTATATTGCTTTGTGTTAAATATGCAGTTTACATTGAAACATTACAGGGAGACAAGACAACATGATGACAACTAAGGGAAGAACAGATAACAGAAACAGGAAATCTAAGTAATAGAGTTATTAGAAACATTTTAATACTTTCAAGAAAATAAAGGATAAAATTGAAAATATTGGCAGACAACTAAAAATTGTAAATAAGAATCAAATGAAAATTCTAGGTATGAAAAGTTGTAATGACTGAATATGAATAACTCAGTATATGGGTTCGTA
Organism: Smutsia gigantea; assembly: GCA_032199065.1. NCBI lineage: Eukaryota > Metazoa > Chordata > Mammalia > Pholidota > Manidae > Smutsia > Smutsia gigantea. Next base: position 4,514 of record JAVSCE010012958.1, read on the forward strand.
TTTAGTCACAGATAAAAGAGGAATAAGTCACCTGGAAAACAGATCAGAAGAAAATGTGCAGAATAAAGTACACAGAAACAAAAAGAAGAAAAGTTAGAGAAAATTACATAAGAGATTCATAGGAGAGCAGCCAAAAGTTCAAACAGATGTGTAATGAAAGTCTTATAAGAAGAGAAGAGAAAAATGGGGCAGAAGAGAGTATGGTTATGTATTTTTCAAAACTGACAAAAGAGATCAAGCCACAGATTCAGATAGCATTATGAAAGCCAAAGAAGATAAATACAAAGAAACCCACACAGAGGTATACCACAGTGAAAACAATGAAAAAAGAAAAATAACAAAATCATAAAACTAGTTACAGGGAAGGCAAACAGACTAGTTTGATGGGATCTGTAGCACATATCATTGACTTTTCAATAAAAATAATAGAAGCCAGAAGATAATGAATTGTATTTCAAAGTACCAAAAGAAAATAACTGTCAACCTACGATAGATTTGAAATAAATATCCAGACAGCAGCATAATAAAGAGGTAGACATGATGAAGAAGTTTAGAGACACACTGGCTAGTGCATCCAGGAAAAGTTACACAAAGAGAGAATTAAGAGACAAGAGAGAAACCAGACATCTCTTTAAAGTGATGAAAGAAAAATGTCAACCTAGAATTCTATACCATGACAATGTACCCATCAAAATAAGTGTGCAATAAAGACCATCGCATTCATTTGTTCACACATTTTTTTCCAATTGTTATTGAGCAGTTAACATTGTCTAGATATAGGGACATGGTATCAGTGAAAAAACAAAATTCCCTTCTCATAGTTCTGAGGTCAGAAGTCTGAAATGAAGTTCTTAGGGCAACAATAAGGATTCTACAGGGCTGGTTCCTTCTGGAGTCTCCAAGGTTTTGCCCGTCTGGCTTTCAGAGGCTGCTGGCATTCACTGGCTTGTGGCCATATCACTGCACCTTGCTTCAGCTATCACATGGCTTTCCTTATGACTTTTGACTCCTCTGGCATCCCTTTTATAAAGACCCTTGTGATTACATCAGACCCACTTGGACAATCAAGGATAGTCTTATCTCAATACCTTTAACCTGAGGGACTTACATGACAAAAAAGAAGTTCCTTTTGTCATATAAGGTAACACTCATGGGTCCTGAAGATAAGGATGTGAAGATCTTTTGGGGGTCACTTAAACAGCCTACCACAACATGTATGTGATTTTACTGGATTTTACCTTGAAGTGAAATTGTTGGGGTATAAGACATTCATTATGTTCAGCATTAGTAGGTATTGCCAAATAGTGTTTCTAAAGTGATGTGTCTACTTGTACTGCTGTGACCACTGTTTCATATACTCATCAATGCTTGATACTACTGTCTGTCTTCTTAATTTTAGCTGTTCTGGTGGATGTATATTGTTATTTCATTCTTTTAGTTTTCATTCCATTTAGTTTTCATTTATATTTACCTGATAACTAATGAAACTGAGCCCACTTCATACATTTCACGGTCATTCAGATATTCTCTTTTGTGAAGTGCCTATTATGTCTTTTCTTACAGGGTTATGCTTTTCTTATTGATCTGTATTCATTCTTTATATTCTTTGCGTGTGAATCTTTTGTCAGATATAGGTATTGAAAACACTGTCTCTCACTCTGTGTCTTGCTTTTACAATAGCTAATGTTATCTTTTGATAAAATTTCTTAATTTAAATGTACTTCATCATTTTTTTTTCCTTTTTGCTTAGTATTGTGGAGGGTAATGTGTAAAGAATTTTTGCCTCCTCCAAAGATGCAAAACAGTTCTTTTATGTTTTCTCTTACAAAACAACATTTCAAAAGATTTCTCTGGCTGCTCTGTGAGCAGTTGTCTTAGGTAAACTCTGTCAATCAGGAGATTGCTAGTATAGATTCCATTGCTCAGACATACCAGTGCCAGAGTCTCAGTAATTCTCCTAGATTCACTTTGTGGACTCGGTGGCTGTTGACATTCTTGCTACCACATCCACATCACTGGCATTATTACAATGCAGGAAGAGGTATGCGAAAAAGAGTTTGTCCCACATTTATCCACTCCTTTAAACAGCTTTCCCTAAAGCTTTACCCAAAGACAACTCGGACATCTCAACCAATTCATTTTCAGAGAGGTGGGAAATTACAATTTTAAGCTAGTTAACTTTGTCACTCTAATAAACAGTTGCCCTTTGAACAACACAGGTTGAACTGTTTGAGTCCACTTATACACAAATTTTTTTCCAATAAATATATTGGAAAATTTTTGGAGATTTGTGACAACTTGAAAAGACATCTTCTTTTCTCTAGCTTACTTTATTGTAATAATATAGTACATAATACATATAACACACAAAATATGTGTTAATTGTTTATGTTATCAATAAGTTGATTAATAGTAGGCTATTAGTATTTAAATTTCAGGAGAGTCAGAAGTTATAAGTAGATTTTCAACTGCACAGAGGGTTGGTACCCCAACCCCCCACATTGTTTAAGGGTCAACTGTAACTGATATAATTTTTAACAAAAAAGGAGAGAATGGATCTTTGAGAGGTAATTATCAATATTTACTAATAGAAGCAAGATGATCAGTTTATCAAGCTATTCCTATCACCCTTTTGAAGATGTGATAGAAGTTGTGAAAAGTGGCTGGATTCTGCAGATATATTAAGGATTTAATGGGATTTTCTGATGGACAAGTAAAGAGTATGATAATTTTACTATTAATATCTCTTTGCAGAAAGCATTACTAAAATCTATTTCATAATGAAGGACTTTGAGCCATGAAACAAGTAGATGAAAGATGAAACTCAGAGGAAAGAAAATGTTAACCTTTGACTTTGGAGAATAAAAATAGTGGAATAAAGTCTAAAAGTCATATAAATGGAAAAAATTTAAATGTTCTAAGGTCTTTATATTATTCAAGAGGAAAGTAGATAAAGGCTATTAGAATAGAAAGGAGGGAGAAACTTGTCTTTCCAGGGATGAAGAAAAGGAAAAAGGGCATTTCAGAAAGGTAAACTGTTGCATGCAAGAGTAATTAGTAATATTTTAAGGACTTCTAAACAAGTTTATTTTTCATGCTCTTTTTTCTTTACCAAATTACCCAAAAGAAAGCTATCCTAGACAGAGGTAAGATGTGTGAAGCCTCCACATAGTTATTGTGGCTTGTCATGGTGTAGTTACGGAGTTCAATCTCAATTCTGCCTCTAGTGTTGGAATCATGGTTTTAAGTAGAACTACTGAATCTTTTTTCCCCTATATCTCAATCTATTCTAGTGTGTATCATTTGCTTGAAAGATGAATGCCTCATATTGCAAGGAGCACAGATGTGCCTCTCTTTCTCAGCTATAACGATGAAAAATTCCAGTAAGCAATTATTTGGTGAATGGATTTTATGGAATGCCAACTCATGCTACAAAACTAATTCATCTTTCTGTTAACAACAAAGATTCACCCAAATTTCCCCCCACCTGCCAGAATAAGTAGGGTAACAAATACAAGATTTTAGAAAAACAATCTATTCACCAAGTTCTGGAGCTGTGTTCAGTCACAGCAATATTATAATAGATTTTTATGAGGAAAATCCATTAGGCTTTATTTCTTTAGAACAATTCTAGTCTTGCTTTTGTTAAGCTGAAAATGATGGTGCAACAGTCTTTCTTAAAGATATATTGCAGTGTACCACAATCTAGAATATCCTATGTACTGTTACAGTACTTCAAAGAAGCAATCTTATCATGAAAGTTGTTTCAACCTCAGGAAAAGCAATTGGAAATTTCTAACTGAACTTATGAAACATTATGCATACCTTGAGGAGTTGGGTACTTCATTACTGACTCTTTGTTTACTGTCTGATTTTTTATTTATAACTAATACTTCAAGAAGCAAAATTAAAAGTTATTGTTTGTTGGTGTAAAAGGTTAAAGTTTTTTTTGAGAAACTCAGTACTCGCATATTTGGTGCTCAGTCTAAACTCTGTGTTCTCTACCACATAAAATCAGAAAAGTTCTGGAGGCATCATTATTTACAAACGGATAGTTTCTAATAATACATGACCACCACTTTCAAGAAAATCCATGCATAAACATTCTTACTTTTGTATCTTCTGTCTAAAAGGAAGGAATTTCCCCTCTGATATTGAGGCTTAGTTGTTCTTTATTAGTTCTCTGTGGCTACTGTAACAAACTGCCACAAATTTGGTGGCTTAAAAAAATAGACATTTGTTTTCTCCTTGTCCCCTCCAGCTTCTGGTAGTTCCAGGAATTCCTGGGCTTGAGGTTGCATCGCCTTAACTTCTCCTCTGCTGTGGGTCTATCTCAGAATTCTCTCCATCTCTCTTTTATAAGGATACATGTGGTGGTAGTCAGGACCCACCCAAATAACTCAAAAACAAGCTTCTCCTCCCAAGAACCTTAAATTAACCACACCTTTTGTCATATAAAGTAATATCCACAAGTTCCAGGGCATTTGCATGGAATCTGTTGGCATTGCTTTTCAGCCAATCACACACATTCTGTCTGTGATTTTATCTCAGACTTTTCTGCCACTTTGGAGATTTCCTTCCTCCAATTCCCACCTCTTCTCCCCCTTTCCCTCGTATCTTTGATGGTTCTCCCTTCAGTGGTTCCTTCCCCTCATCATATAATCATACTGTATTGTTTGCTAGGCCTGCATGACCAAGCAGCACAGACAGGGTGGCTTCAACTACAGAAACTTATTTTCTCATAGTTCCAGAGGCTAGAAGTCTGAGGTCTTGGTTTCTTTTGAGGCCTCTCTCCTTGGCTCATAGATGGCTGCTTTCTCCCTGTCCTCCCATGGTCTTTCCCGTGTACACCTGTGTGCCCTAATTTCCAGTCATATTGAATTAAGGGCCCCCAAAATGACCTCACTTTAACTTAATTATCTCTCTGAAGATTGGCTCTGAATACAGTCACCCTCTGAGGTATTGGGGGTTAGGACTTCCATATGTGAGTTTGGGAGGAATATAATTTACCCCATAACACAGATCATTATTTCCCATTCTGGAAAAAGAAGAAAAAAACTCTGTCTGAAGAAGCACTCCCTCAGAGTGCTGTATCAGACATTTACATCCCATCAGATATCCTGTGTTCCTCCACATTTCTAATCCTCTTGTTATAAGGACGGGCCTTAGGACTACTTTTAGGTAGACAGTACTACCTTTCTCATCGACCAATGAGTTGTGCTATGAAACTGTATTATAAAAAGGACAGTAATTTCATCTTAGAGTCACAGCCTTATAAGATTGGTGGTAGATGGATTATAATATTTGTTTCACAAAAAGAAGTTTCTGTGATATTCTCACTTGCATTTTGTTCTCATGTCCTTTGCTTTCATCAGTGGAGGCTACAAAAAACAGCTTTCTAAAGTCCATTATGATATTTACTGTAGGAAAACTACTTGTACATCTCCAAAAATCTTTGCTTCCCCTGAAGTTCCCTTCTCACCCTTTGGTCAATAATAAATGAATGAGCCAACTTTCTGGGGCTATAAGACCTGAATATTTGCATTGTATTTTTTCCCCTGATCTTGACTTTCTATTTTTACTTGTATTTCTCTACACCTGATTTTTTCTGTTTATCTTTGATGGAATAATTATTTCTGTAGTTTAGGGGTATACTTTCTCTAAATTATGAATGTATATAGTGCAAAAATTATGAAAATATATGTCATAAACATTTAATTGAATGAATTACCACAGTTGATATATATCACAAGCTGAATAGTTTTTAATGATGAAATGCCAGGGACAGTCCTTTTTCTGCATTCATTTAAAATCAAGTCAATAGTCATGAAAGAATGGGTTAACGCAGCAGTTCTGAAAGTATCAGTCAGGAACTTCTGGCGTTGCCAAAATCTTCCAGGGTGTCTGTGAGATCAAAACTATTTCAAAATAATAAAAAGACATTGTTTATTTCATACTTGTTTTCTATGAACATATAGTGAAGTTTTTCAGAGACCATATGATGTGTGTGATACCATAACAAATTAAGAAGCTAGCTATCTTCTATTAAGCCTGTTAAAAAGAAACCAAATGGAAAGCAGAGTTTGAATATACCCTAGACCAAATACTTACAGTCATGTTGCCAAAATTTAAAATTATCCTTACTTCCCTGAAATTTTGGCTTTGACCTTAAACAAAACTTAAACTGTCTTCATATCAGGATGACCTTGCAGCTTCCTAGTCCATAAAGTAAGCATATGTGCAAACAAATAAGCTTATACAATGCTAGTATGCTAAAATGGTTAAGTTTCTAGTAACCAATCACAATAGAAAACAATGTATTTCCTCATTCATGCTTTATAAACTGAGCTATACCTGCTGAAGCCAAGCTTCTATCACTTTTAGTTTTGAAGTCTTCCTGTTGGTAAATAGTTTAATAGTTTGTTTCTTGCTCAATAAAATACTTATATCAAGTAATGTTCTCTGAATTTTCTTTTGACAAGCTAAATGTTAAAAATATTGGGGAGGGAGAGGGGGATAAAGGGGCACAATAATTCACAATCACAATTTAAGCTGATCACAGGGATGGTAATACAGCAAGAAGAATACAGTCAATGATCCTATAACATCTTCCTATGTTGACAGATAGTAACTACACTAAGGGGGTGAGGATTTAATAATATGGGTAACTGTTGAACTACTATGTTGTACATTTGAAACCAATATAAGATTGTATACGAATGATACTTCAATTTTCAAAAACCTGAAACAAAAAAAAGATTTGCAAAAACAAAACTATGCCACTCACTAAATGTTTTGTTTTAGAAGATTACATAATTTTACAAATGATAAGTTGTTTGTGTTAACAGGCATTTACTACAGTCATTTTCAACAACTATTTTAATTTATTTCAGTTTTAATTTTTAATATGGTAAATATTGGGAGGTATAACCCATATACAAAAGCTCTTTGGAGATCCTCAAAATTTTAAGATCACAAGTTTCCTGAGAACAAAAAGTGAGAACCTCTAAGTTAAAAGAAAGAGCTCCTCCCTCTGTGTTGTAGGAAAATAAAACCCAAAATGAATGCATCCCCTTTTTAGTACTCCTTTGGACCACTAGTCCCAGGAAACACTCACGATGTCACAATTAGGCACTAGCTTGGAACCCAAAAAAACAGAGGAATCTGAGTGATCGCCCCACAGATAGATGATATATAGATGTACAGAGACAGCCCAAAGGATGTTTTCACTTTTCACTCCCATCCTGCATTTACTCCAAGTCCAAAGCAGAATGGTCATGTCTCAATTCCTAGCTCCTGAGAAATTAGGATCTCTGTCTGATTCTCTTTGCACAATTCCCCATTCAGAGAGATTTCTGACACAACTCCACTGGCAACCCTTATATTTCTGATGTCACTGCCGAGAGGTCTTTTTAACGTGAGGTTTTTTCTCAAAGGGATGGTCTTGCTCTGGAAGGGCAAATAAATTTCATAGGAAGTGCCAACTCTGATATATTGTTAGAGGTTGGCTGGAACATTGTTTGAGAAGGATTCTGAGGCATTTCCAGACTTAGCAAGACAAATGCCATAATTGATTAGTGGTCTATCCTGGGTGCTAGGCGGAAGAGTGTTAGCTTATGCGCTGTGTATTTGCTGGCCCTGTGAAATCAATTGGAATTGCTGTCATCAAATAGATGTAGAACAAGACAAAAAATGTTTAATCCATGTAAAAATTACACAAAAATTTAGTACCTATGATGGATAATAACAGGTATTAGCAATAATATCTTCCTCATCAACAAACTCTATCCTCTTAAAGTATAAGCAAAGATGTTCAAGATCAAAGAAACACATTGATTGAAAAAGAACATAAGAATTACCTTACAGCTTTGTAATAACATAGACTGATCACCTGTATATCTGAAGATATTTTTACTTTTCACGTGAACTAGGATGCCAACTGTCCTTGATTCTCTGGCACTTTTAGGAGCTTGACAAGAACTTACTTTCAGAAATAATCTCCTTAGAATGAAATTTAAGAAGGTGAATTTTAAGGATGCCAGCTGTGGTTCTTGGAAACTTCCAGATGCGGTCACTGGTGTTGCTATAGCGTGGCATCAATTGCAAGTCCTCAACTTCTTTTCAACATATCACCGTAGTGGTGTTTTTTTTTTTAATTTATATGTGGAGGTAGAAGAAAAGGAGGGAAAACTGAAAGAAGAGAAGAAGCAGGAGAAAAAGAAGAAAAACACCAAATAGAAAAAGACAAATGCTGCATGATATCACTTATACGTGGAATTAAAAAAAAACTCATAAATACAGAGAACAGATTGGTAATGGCCAGAGGTAAGGAGGTGAGGGTTTGGAGGAAGGCAATATAGTCAAAAAGTACCAAAAAAAAAAAAAAAAGGAGAGAGAGAGAAGGCCAAAGATACAAGTTGTTCCTGCAGATCTGAGCCAGTCTGACTTTTTCCTTGCTTGGCAGAAAATACTGCAGCTATGTATTCTCAACCTTGTTCCTATGACTAGTAACTCTACACACCAGTGCCTTAGCAGTGGTACATATTGGCAACATATTCCTTGAAATCACGTTTTTGTTGATAAAATAGAAGAATTTTGAGCCCCTTTGAGAACAAGGCCCAAGCACTGACAAGAACACGAACTTTTTCCTTTGCCAATTTACCTTTTTTGTCACTTTGCCTGGGAGTTAGTTATCCTGTGGAGAAGTGTACACAGGAAAGCAAGCAATGCCTGAGGCTAACACATTTGTTCTAAATACAGCATGGTGAAGGAACTGGCAGTGGGGGGGTGGGGGTGGGGTGTGGGTAGGGGTTGCAAAACCAAAAAAGTCTAAAATAGAATTTGTTCCCTTGGAAACAAAGCAATACTTAGTGTGTTTGGAATAAATGTATATATTTGCAACACCATTGTCACCAAAAATGTGGCTCTAAAATAAAATTCTGACATGATCACAACACTTGTGAGGAATAAATGGGGGGACATAAACATACAGAAAATTTTACAGTTTACAAAGTATTTACCTGCATTGGGCTCCACAGGTCAGACTACAAAGATGATGTACTAATGACAGAGAGGTGAGTCAGAACAGCTGGCAGCTATTGTGTTACTAAGGAAAGTCAGAGGTCATGGTGGGCAGAAACTTGCTCCCTTGCTCCCCAGCAAAACTCACAGGTATCAAAATGGAATTTTAAACCTCGTTTTGGAATAAGGAGAAAAAGAAAAATATAGGAAATCAGGAAAATATCCTAAAATAAATTACTAAATAGATGACTTTGTAGGAATTAGGTGAAGAAAATGATAATTATAAGGAAACAGCATGGGTTCCTTATAAGTAAGTCTTGAAAAATTTACTCCTTCTTAGATTGATTTATAAATTTGACTTCTGGAATCATAAACAAGGTGGCATTCCTTGATCTTCCCCTTAAATAAAAGGGGAAATATAGCATTAAAGATAATCATACTTAGAGGTACATATTAATTCTCTTTTGTAAAATAAGTGAATCAAAGTATTAGATGTCCCTAAATTTCCCTCTAGCTCTAAAATTTTTTAAATCTCAGATCCTAATGTATGAATGTCACCATCTTATTGAGGGAATACATGCTTGATTCTCAATCAATTTTGTCATTAACTTGAATAAAAACCTAATCATATTTGTCACATTTATAGATGACAAGTGGTGGCAGAAATAACTATATTGAATGACACATTTAATTTCTGAAATCATCTCAACCAGTTAGAACAGTTTGGTCTTCTTGGTGTCCCTAGGAGATACTTTAAAGCTTGGTGTATAGTAGACCTCAAACACTATGTGTTGAAAGAATACATGAATAAATGGGTCAAAACTAGCAAGGTGAAATGTATCAAATAAAATTAATTTGTTCAGGTACAGAATAGACAAGGCTGGTTTGAGGGCAATTTAGATAAATACCAGGCAGCTACAGTTCATTACCAGCTCAATTTAAGCTGAGACCAATTAACAGAAGTATAGTATCTAGGGACATTAATCTCACTGACATCTGCTCTAATCAGACTATGTGTAAAATACTAAACTCCTTCTTCCGGGTGTCACTTTCTAAGGCTGACATTGGCAAACCAAGGTTCAACAAGAGAGAGTGGCTGGGATATTTAGAGGTCTGGAAGCCTTGTCAGGAGATGGAATGGAAGGATCTGAGATGTTTCACTTGGAAAAGGAATACAGGGGCGACATGCTTTGAATATTTGGAGAGGTGTCATGAGAAAGATATATTAGAGTCATTCTGTGGATCACCCAAGGAAAGAATATGGAAGGTACAGGGAAACAGATCTTACTTTATTATAAGGAAGGAATTTCTAACAGATCTGTCAAAACTGATTAATCTATCTTGCAAAAAAGGGAACACTTCATCACTTTTAATTGTTCATGCAAAAAGTAGATAGTCTGCAGAGCCCTACAGAGAAATCATTACTGTGGATAGATATTAGCATAGATGACCTGAAGAGCCTTTCCTGCCCCAATATTCTGTGATTCTATGATCCCTGGGTGATTTGTGGACTACCTCTTCACAATCATCATAATCTTTCCTTTTACTGATTTATCTTATTTAATATGCAACCAGGCCCCTCTTTGTTCTTTCTCCCATTATTCTCATCTGCACATGTGTCCTCTAAGCTGACTTCTACTGCAACCACAGCAGGAAAAATGTAAATCATATTTTCTATTTCAAATTCCTCTTCTTCATTGCTGGTATAAGTCTGTCTAATTTTAACTAATTTAAATTTAAATAGTTTTATTTAGCTAGTAGCTACTGTTTTGGACAGCACAAGCCTAGTCTCCAGGAAATTATTTTAGAATAAAATTAAAATTGTTTTAAACTTAAATTTAATATTTAAATTACAGAATTATTCCACTTCAGGAATTGTAAATTTTTTAAGAATAAATGTAAATGTTTTTACCGTACCAAGGTATAATGCTGCACCAAAACATTAACAGTGACTTATTCATTTAATATTTATGGAATATACCAGACACTATTTACCAGCTGTCACACTAAATGCTCAGGAGCATTTAGGAGATCATTTAAGAGTTAAGACTATTGAAATATGTAGTAATTTAGAATTACAATATAATCTTGCTTGATATTAGAGATATCTGAACAAAGAATTACGGGCACACAGAATAATTGTAGGACTTAAAAATGTGTCATTAAAGAATTTTATTTAAGCTGGGACATCATATAAGAGTAAGTTACAAAATAAATGGAGGCAGAGTGGAGTGAAGAGGAGGACAGGCATTTCAGAAAAGGCATGGAATCCTAAAAGGGCTTGGTGTGTCCAGGATACAACAAGCTACTCTACATGTGGTGTGCAGCAGATGCTGCTAGAAAGTAGACTCCAGGCTGATCACAAGAGTCTTAGATAGTAAGCAAGAAGTTTAGATGTCAAGGGGTCACATCATATACTATACTTCCCCCACCGTTACAATTTTTACACTTTATATTAAATACTTTTTTTAAAATCTGCTTCATTAGGTTTTTAAGTTGTTTATGGCAAGATCATGTCTGCTTTATTCATCACTGTATTCTATGGCATCTGATAGAGAATCGGTAAGTATTTAGGTTAAATAAGTAAAATGCAACTAAGTAGATTTTAAAGACCTAATTGGCTTTATTGATTGATTCATGAATCAGGCAGCATCCCTTCTAGCAAGTCGAGGGGAGCTCCACTGAGCTACAGAAAAGGAAAGGTTTTTAAAGGTAGAGAGAAAGAGGCAAACATTAAATTACTATCAGAGAATCCATCGTTTTAGGCAAGGTCACCCTGCAACAGAAGTGGGTCTACCAGTAAATTTCATAGTGTTGAACAGGAAACTCCAAAGGTGAAATTATAGGTTAGATATTAAGTCTTGGTTTGCTGATATAGGGCCATTAACATGAGTGACTCCACCTTCGGGCCTGCGGCTTTCATTTCAACTTTATATGAATGAATGTCTCTGCTCGTTCTGAAGCTGGATGCCCTTTGGAACCATACCACCTACCTCTTTCAAGTGACCTCTTTGACTTCTGGTGTTCCATATCTTGGTTGGCAATCACATTGCCTGGCAGTGTGGCTGTCTGGTGGAAATACTTAGTGGCAGATTTTATGACTGTATTCTCTGCATTTTAAATAAAGCTGGGAACTTAAGAGACAAGTTCATTTATGGCACTGAATTTGTGTCTCCCAGAATAAGATACTGAGGTGGTGTGGTTAAAAGGATTTTTAATTGAGAGTGAAGGGTAAGAGTAAAAAGGCACAAGAAAGGTACTATAGAGTAAACATCTATTTTTGGTGATTTAATGTAGGGGAAAGCAAAATAAGTGTGCCACTAGCTCCCTCCATTTCATCCCTAGCTATATACCCTTCACAACTTAGTTTATATTTCTTCATTATTTGATGGAACTACCCTTCCCCGTAAGAGAAATAGCAAGGGCTCTAAATACATGAGAGCCTTTATAGTTTCCGAGTTTGTCGTCTTTGTGCAAAAGAATAGCAAGTAATTACCTTCAGTAGTGTCTCCCAAAAGGTACATCGCTCTGAGCCCAAGAAAAAAATTAACAGGATTCCCTATACCAAGCAGCGCTCGTGTTAACTGCCAGCCTAGAGGTGATGCTAACTACAGGCACGAGCACATCTCCCCGACCCTTCAAAAATACGAATGCTGGGCAAAAGAAAAGGTGGCTAATTTGATCATCACTGCGCTGATGCATTAGGGATAATGCACACAAAGACCTAAAGTAACACCTTACTGACGCGGCCCCCTTGGCATCCCGCAGCCTCGCGGAGACCTCGGGGCCGCGCTCCCAGCAAACGCAGCGGGCTCGGCGGTGGCTGGGAGGAGCGAGGGCGGTGCCTCCGCGCTGGGCGGGCGGGGCTACGGCGCTTCCGGCCCCCCCCGCCGGCGCGGGGCGCGCGCGGTCCGCGTCTGCGTCGGGGGAGGAGTCTCTTGTCCCTCTGCGCGTCCCGTTCCGCCTCGGCTCCCGCTGCCTTCGGGCTGACGTGTCTGCGGTTCCCCAGCGCCTCGGCAAGTAGGGCCGCGATGGCGGACGCCTGGGAGGAGATCAGGCGGTTGGCGGCTGACTTCCAGCGGGCGCAGTTCGCCGAGGCCACGCAGAGGTGCCCGACCCTCCCTCTCCTGATGGAGTCCGAAATGGCCCCTAGGCGGCCACGCCACGATCTGAGGCCGCAGATCCCCGTCCTGGACCCCGGACCTTCCCGGCCTGTCGCCGTCCCCTTCCCCCTCCTCCCTGAGCTGGGACTGTGGTTCCGAGGGTGGTTCTCGGCGGGGAAGCCCGCAACCTAGTGCGCCCCGGAGCACCCCGCCGGAGCCCCGGCCAGGTGCTGGGGCGCCGCACCCCGACGATGGCGACGCCGCCGACTTCCAGCTGCCCGGTGCCCCTCTTGGTCCTTAACCGTCATCAGGCCTCTAGCATCAGGGCCTCTTATGCACTGCCCATCGAGAATGAGCTTGAAAGGAGAGGCTTACCCCGAAATACAGTTGACTAAACATTTTGCCCTTTTTCTCTGCCGAAGCTTGTGTCAGGCCAGACCCATGGTCACATGTGTCATTTTTAGGGACTCCCAGACACTGACATTTCCTACAGATCCACTAAACTTTGGGGGATGTGTCCGGAGCACCCGAACTCTGTTTTTTCATGTTACAGCACACTTATATAATGCTAATAGAATCCTTTTTTATCCTTCGACCATTTCCTACTTGATGTATTGTTCTTTCTGGCGCTGAAGACCTTAATACCTTGATGCTATTTTGTAGCAGGCAGAGCAAACAGGCCTATACTTAAGTGGCTTGGCAGTTGCAGTTACAGTCTTTCCAGGCCAGATCTCCAGTTTACAAACCAGTTGTATGGGTGAAACAGTCATACACTTAATTTAAAATAATTTTTGTAAACTGAATTAAGATTGCAAATAAAAGTAAAAGTAGGGCTGTTTTTTGTTTTTTTTTTTCCCTGCCTTAGTTATGTAGCCTCACTTTTCAGATTTGAAGATTAGAAGCTGGCCTAGAAGAGAAAGCAAACTGGAAATTCCTAAAATGATTTGTGCTGAAAGCACGTAATTTAAAATGCATGTAAACCTGCTTACTTCCAAGGGTTGGTTTTTTTTTAAATGTATTGAATCAGTATTGTTAAACTAATGAAAGATACAGATTTTGTAATATAAAACCTAGTGACCCTTTACCCAGACTTTTTCAAAAAGCCCATTTTCATACCTTCTGTTAATCTTATTGAGCACCAGATGCATCAAGTACATTTTTAAAATTTAATTTGTCTTGTTTCCTTCAGATTGTCAGAGCGGAACTGCATTGAGATTGTGAATAAATTGATTGCTCAGAAACAGCTAGAAGTAGTTCACACACTAGATGGGAAGGAATATATTACCCCAGCCCAAATTAGTAGAGAAATGAGAGATGAGCTACATGTCCGAGGTGGTAAGTAATTCCTTAGTTTTTTTTTTTTTTAAGTATTGGAGGTTATAGGACACCCTTCTCTATTGTTAGTATGGTAACCAACCTTATATTTTTAATAGGTTTGGGTAAACATGATCATATAATTTAAAGTCAAGTATTATCACTACAAAATAGCAGTTTAAAAAATTTTTAGTTATGTTTTATATATATGAATTAATCAACTTTATTTCCAAAGTGCATGAATATATTGAATGATTCGGGGGACAGTACTTAGCTGCCTGTTGTCAGGTGGTAAGAAAGGGGAACAGAGATTTTAAAAGATTATAGGCTTTTGTACTACTGTGCTTTTTTTTTTAACCTTTGTGTATTTACAAATTAGGAAACAATATGGTGCTACACCTATTGTAGGAAATTCTATTAGAAGTACATAAAGGTTTTGTTTTCCTTTGTCTTTTTAAAATTGAGCAAATCTAACACTATTGGACTAAAGTAGAAACAACTCTGAAAACCACTTTTGATTAGATGTTATCAGATATACCCTGGGTGATTATTTATCTCCCTGCATAGTGCTAATGAAATATTAACTGTGATTTGGTATACTTAACAGATTTTCTTTTGCTAATAAGTGGAAATTCAATAATTTCAAATAATTAAAAAATCTTACTGAATTTAATTTTAACTTCTCTTTGGTTACAATCAATTAATTGTGAAGAGAGAAATACCCTCCATAAATCTGGCCAATTTGCCTATCTGCTGATGCTCAAAGTTGGCCTGATGTGACAAATGATACTTTGAGAATAAATTATTGCCTATGCCTTAAGCCATGAAGTTACTCAGTTAATGGTTTGATATTTGAAGACATTAATTACTGTGGTTCTGTGTCCTTTGTAGAAGGAGAACTTCTGTCCAAAATGTGAATCAGTTGGACTTTACAGTTTGGGGCTGGTGTATATTTAAACATAATTTAAAATGAATGTCTTTTCTTTAAAGGTCGAGTAAACATTGTTGATCTGCAACAGGTAAATTTTAAATTAAAAAAAATTTTTTCTCTTGACTTTTCAATTTCTTGATACTGTGAATATTTTCAGTGCCTTAAATATTCACCAGTACTCATGATCATATTTTGTATAATGTTTGTGAAGAAATACATAACTGATACATTTAATCAGTTTCGTAAGTTGTCATATTGAATTGATTTAGTGAATTCTCAGTTGACTGACTTATTCTTTATTTACCAAATAAACTCATAGTTGTCATTTTATGTAATTACAGGGTTTATGTAATTTGGGGAGAAAAATCAATGGTTTCATGTTTACTTGTTTTTAGTATGTGGAAGGAATAGAGAAATATAAAGAAAGTAGAAGTATTTTTAGAAAGTACAAGTGTACAGGTCACCATGGTATACTATATACAAGTAGCTGTCATATCTTGTGTGATATTGTGTCTGTTTGTTATATGAATATGTAACTTCTTAATACAAACTTTGTGAGCAAGTAAAATTGTAATTGTTCAGCAATGAAAATAAATAGTAAGCCCTACTTTTTTATTTGACTTGAGGCTTTTTATGGTTTTTCAAGTCAATTTGAAATGCACCCTAAAGTCAGTTTTTAAAAAGATGGTGCTAGATAGATAATTTCAAACTTAAACAAATATGGACTTATCACTAATGGAATTTGTATTTATTTTCCAGGCAATTAATGTGGATCTGACTCATATTGAAAATAGAATTGGTGACATTGTTAAATCAGAAAAGCATGTTCAGCTAGTGTTGGGACAACTGATAGATGAGTAAGTACAATATTTAAGAGTGTTTTGTTGTGTCTCTTTATATTTTGTAATGTTTATGTTTAAATTAGAAGAACTACCTTAATAAAAAAAAGTGTTGGGAAAAATAAATAAATAAATTAGAAGAACTGTGGCCAGTTCTGCATTTTGTTTAGAATTCTTATAGTGCTGATTTTTATTATAGGGATGTACTTAAAAATTAAATGCTTAATTGTGTGGAGCACTTAGAAATAATATAAGCTTTGATTTTTTTCTATTAAAGCAACACAAAATATAATTTTTACTCTTTTTTATGTGATCTTTACTCTGAAAGCAAATTTGTTCAAAAAAATATTAATGAAAAATGACTACAGACTTTGCATTATTAAAAATCTCAGCATTTATCATTTGGTTAACCTTATATTTAGTTGTTTGATAAAATAACTTTCAGAATATGAGTAATGTATAATATTTTTGTAGACATACCCTATTCATTACTTTGGGACATATCTTATTGCCAAAGGAATTACACATGAAGGACAGAAGAAAATTATTCCTGATTTGTTTTTCTTTCTTCTTAACATTAGGAGCTATTTGGATCGGTTAGCAGAAGAGGTCAATGATAAATTGCAAGAAAGTGGTCAGGTAACCATATCAGAACTGTGTAAAACTTATGATCTTCCTGGAAACTTTCTGACACAGGTATTTTTCTTAATAGTATAATGTATCTTTTCGGATAAATAAGGAATTTTAATGGGAAAAGTAAAATTAGACTTTTTTACAATTGACTTTTTTTCCAAGAGCTTGGCTGCTGATGTAACAATACACTTTGGGGATACTTCTTATACATTGATGGCTCTTATGAAACCATTTAGAAATTATAATTTTTCTGAGCCCAGAGATACCCTAAAAAAAATTAATAGACTAGATTCTAGGCCTGCTTTCGTGCAGTAGCAAGTATACAAAGTTCATAGGTTTATTTAATGCTTCTGATTATCAGCTATACAGAACTTGAACCAGGATATTTGTAGTTCTGATGCCCAGTTATATTTTAAATAACTAATGAAGATTGTAATTTAGAGGGGGTGTTACTGGCATTTAATGGGGTAAAGGTCAGGGCTGCTGCTAAACATGCTACAATAATGCACAGGATATACCTGCCCCCCACCAAAGAATTGCCTTGCCCAGAATATCAATAGGACAACATCTGGTGATGGCACCATGTTTTCTCTTCTAAAGTGTCAGTACGGTAGGAAGAACCAAGAAATCTGTTATACTCTCTCACTTTTAGGTACTTATGTCAATAACCAAATATCTTGATTTGTAGTATAATCACAATGCTACCAAACAGTAGAGGCTAGTCCCTTGTTTGTTTGTTTTCTTTCTTTTTTTTTTAAATAGTTTGACACTTGAGCAGTAGAGATGTCCATTTTGCACAGTGAAAAGTGGATGTTCTTTGGAGTTAAAACAGTCCTTGATTTGAATTCTGTCTCTTCCAGTGCTTATTCTGTGTTAGAAAAATTATTTCATCTCTTTTGTGCTTCAAGTTACATATCTGTCCAATGGGAGTAAGTGTCTTTTTCATAATCTTCATTGAGGTTATATACATGGTGTATCTAGTGAAGTATCTGGCACAGCAGAGGCACTCAGTAAATGATGGTTTTGTTTTGTATTTACTGGAACAAATAATGAAAAAGCGAAAACTGTTTTTAAGTATATATCAATTCAAGAAAATCCAGTTTACAAATACTTACCAAATTATAATTTCAGGAGATTAACTTGTAAGATGAACAGATTTTCTCACCCATTTTAAAAGGATTGTTTCCCCTAATTTCATCTAAAATACCAATTAGGATATAGATCTATTTTACAGAGCATTTCAGGAGCCTGGATTCTATTTTAAATGAACAAATCCGTGTTAATCACAGAAGTGAAAAAATATTTTTAAAAGTATCAGAACACATCCAAATGGTTTCTTATAAAACAGTGTTACTGGTACATTTTTGGTTGTATGTGTGGTTTCTTAATATTTTTCACTTAGGATTTCTGTTCTGAATTTAGTTCTAAATATCACAGGAAGTATTCTAAAAGCACACTGAGAAGTTGTAAAGCATTTTTCTGTACTAGAAGAATATCAGCTTGACTGCCTCGAGTAGATTTAACTTATCTTGGGATATGAAATATGTCTAGACTTATTTCCAATGTACCTGACTCAGTCATAGTGTAGCTGTGGAGAAGTACTCTCTTCAGATTACCTAGGAATCCGGTTGTCTGCCAGGCTAGATCTCTAGGCACAGATAATTCATTGATATTGGTAGCAGATAAGATAACTTTTCAGATACTGTATTTTCCTAGATTACAGAATCTTGGAATAACATTTGTTTCTCTCTACTTGTATTAGAAGCTCTAGAAGAGTTTTCTTCAAGAACCGTGTATATGTCTTGGCTGTCTGTATGTTTCAAGCTGCCTATGTCCAGAGAATTGGTTCATCAGTTACTTTTATTTTACATTGGAAATAGCCCTTATTAGCAAGTAGTTAAGCCTTTTAAGATATCAGCTATTTGACTTACTTAGTTCTTGGCTCTGCTGTGAGATTATGAAGTTTCCCAGGTCCAAAATCTTCATTTTTAGCTTATATATCATGTGAATTTATGCTTTTGAAATTTCTCAATCATATGATTAATGCAACATCAGCATGCAGCATGATTTTGGGAAGACTATAAAATGTATATATGTAAATTTGTTCTTTCAAATTAATAAAACTTTGCATCTCTGCCTCCAGGCACTAACTCAGCGGCTAGGTAGAATTATTAATGGGCACATTGATCTTGAGAACAGAGGAGTAATATTTACTGAAGCTTTTGTAGCTCGACATAAAGCACGCATCCGTGGACTGTTTAGTGCTATTACCCGGTGAGCATGTTTTAAAATATGTGTACTTTTACATTTCTTTGAACATGGTTTGCATATATTTTTAGCACCTATTTTTTCAGCAAAATCTCATTCAGAACTCTAGTTTTTAAACAGATAGAAAGGGAGCTTCTATGAATCGGGAGTGGGGGTTTTAAAGCCCTAGACTGTAGCCAAACTCTCTCCAACCTCTGTCTCCCACCCCTCCCGACCCTCTCCACCCTCTTGACCAAAGATGCTCTTCTGCAGAACACCCACATCAGTATATAAGGTCACCCTTCAACCATGGACAGAGTGTGCAGCTTAAAGTCAAGAAGTCCTTGGGTCATAGCTCTATTACTTAGTAGCTATTTGACCTTGAGCAGATAAATCAGTCACCTAACTTCTTTGGTCTCAGGTGGGGCTAGATGATTATAAAACCCTTTTTTTTTTTACTAAATACCAGTCTATAATTCTAATGAATAACAGTGTTACTTGCAAAATCACTTTAACTTTTCTAAAACAAGAATATCCGAAATGTTTGAGGTCTGTGTAACAAACTTCAGTGTGCAATTAAGAAAACCTACATTTTCAATTATCTTCTCTCTCCTGTGTTGTTAACTTTGATCTCAGTGGGTTTTGGGTCCCATCAGCATTTAAATATGTCCAGATTTCTCCCATTTTAAAATAGTCAAACCTCAGCCCTAAATGCCACTCCCATTTACCATGTTGTTCAAGGAAACTTAAAGTGAACCTTCTCAGGAGTTGATGGCTACATTTATTGTCTCAGTGTTCTTACCTTCTGTCACTTCTAAACTCACCTATCTGGCTTCAGCTGCCTATGGAGCAATGATGTCAGTACCATTAAAGCAGGTGACTACCTTCTGTGCTTGTATACTTGACTTTACAGCAGCATTTAACTCCAGTTATGTCTTCTTCTTGAAGAGTTCTCATCCCTTTGTTTTGACACCACACTTTACCAGTTCCTTTTTCCTCTTTTGGCTGTGCCTTATAAGTTACCTTTTTTGGCCCTTCCTTCTTTCTCTAGCCTTTAAAGTTCTGTTTCAGGCCATCTTTTTTCCCTCAGGCCTGCACTGTCTTCCTAGGTGATTTAACCTTTCCTTTAAATTTTAGACTCATAGTACTTACACAGCATCTTTATTGATGTTTTACAAGTGCCTCAAATTCACCGTATCTACAAAAGCTCACTATTCTTGAGCTATCCCACCCCTGTACTCCACCTGAATTTTTTCTTCCACCTGTGTTTCCATTACCAGTAAATGTTATATCTGGCTGAGTTTGCCAGAAACCTTGAAGTCATCCTTATACCACCATCTCTTTCAACTTCCTTTTCCAAACACAAAGGCTTTTGATTCCTGTATTCTAAATAGTTAGAGTTTTTTTACTTTTCTGACATCACCATTCCCATCACTTCAGTGCATTTTTTTACTTAGACTGTTCTGGTAGCTTACTAACTAGCCTCCTTCTCGTATTATCTTCTAGGACTTTTTTTACATGGCAGCCACAGTGATTTCTTTTTGTCACTTAACAAATCAAAAGCATTTATCGAGCACCTAACACATGCAAGGCACTAGTTATACAAAAGGCTAGGAGATTAGAAGGGAAAGCTTGCAACCTAAGGCAACAATTCTCTATGTTCTTCTTTTTCTTTTGAATCTCACAGAAAAGCTACAAGAGAACCACTTTTTTTTCTTCTGTCCCTTTTGAGAGGAAGTTGCTGACCTGAGATCTCATAACTACAAATATTTTAGTCTCTGTATCCTACAAACAAGGGCATAGTCTTGTATAACTATAATACAAACATCAAAATCAGAAAATTGACTGATATATTTCTACCTTCTAGTCCATGGATTCCATTCACATTTTAGCAATTATTCCAATGTTTTTTATAGAAAAAGGATCCAGTTCAGAATCATATTTTGCATTTAATTGTTATGTCTCCTAAGTCACCTTTAATCTGGAACATTTATGTGATCTTTTCTTAACTTTCATGACATTAACACTTTTGAAGATTATAGACATTTATTTTGCAAAATGTTTTATTCTGCTTGTCTCCTGTTTTTTTTCATATTGATAGATTATGCATCATTGGCAGGAATATCACATAAATTATTCTGTGTTCTTGTTATTGAATCCATCAAGTGGCATACAATTTAGACTTTTCTAGCTACCATTGATGTGCATTGTACCTTCTTAATAAGGAGATATCTGCTAGGCTCCTCAAAAAGCTACTTGTTTTTCATTTATAGTTAAGTATTTGTGGGGAGGACAGTTTGAGATCATTGAGTAAGTTGTCTTGTTTTTCAATGGACTTTTCAGTTTATTTATTCAAATCACTATGGACTCATGGTTCCCTATTTTATTCATTGGATTATATTTATTATTATTATTATTATTTATATTTTCAAATTGGCTCTAATTTAGCTAGTCATAGGCCCTTCAGGCTGGCTTCTGTGTCCTTTTGACATGTTCCCATCATTCTTAAAGCATTTCTTTTCTTTCAGTCACAACAAAAGTTCCAGGTTCAGTTCATACTTCCCCTGCCCCAATCCTGGAATCAACCATTTCCCTAAGTAGGCTTGGTTCCTTCTAGTAGACTATAGTATTCAGAAACCAAGATTTGGACACTAGATTGCTCATCGTTGTTTGGTTTTCACTGCTTCTAAGGATGCTCAGCTGACGTGATCAAGTATACACATACACACATGTATACGGCCCTCTATATTTATGTGTCTTTATCGTTGTATCAGAAACCATGAGTTCACACTGATACCTCCAGTTCCCTTCCAATACCATAAGTCTTGTTCAAGTTTTCTTCTTTTCTGTATTTGTAATTCCTTTCTCTGATCATGAGAAACCTATCTCCCATTATCCCTAATATACTTACTGACTTGATTAATTCCCCTTTATGTGACTGATCCCCCATTGCTCCTATAGCTTTCTTCCCTATGTGAATGCCTTCCTTACTCCACATGCGCTCTGACAGCTTGCACCAGAGCACCCTCCTAACCCAAGAAACTGGTAATAGTAGTTGTTTCTGGGAGAGGAACTGGATAGCTGAGTGATAGAAATGTAGGAAATACTATTTTATATCTTTTTTGTACCCTGTGCATATATTACTTAGTCAAAATATAAAAACTAAAATTATTTTTTTCCTATAGACAAATATTTTTTTTGAGTAATTGTTATGGTGAGTATAGTTATCCCATTCAGCCAATAATATTTTTTCAGACTCACAGTAGCCCTGAGTTCCTCTACATGGAGGTCTTATCAGACCGTGAGGGCAGAACAAATTCTGGGCCTTAAAAGATGTTGCTAGGCTGTGTGGCTTCCAAATACTTCCATTTAATGTACAGTCTTCATATTTACCTCTTATATCAGGAGCCACCCCATTCTTCTGGTCTAAGTTCAGAGAAAACACTGTATCTCTGATTCAAAGAGAGTTTTAATGATATTAGAGGTAGTCAGAAAGAAGAGCAGGAAGTAATTCATGAGAAGAGTGAGGTACACTGTAGGTACACTAAACTACAGTGTGTTCCTAATTGAAATCAAAGTTCAGCAGCTAAGTTATGCACCCATAACTCTTTAAGTCCTTCAAGAGAGATTAAATATTTCCCATATAAATGAAGGCTGAAGGAATCCATAACCACTAAATTGTCATTACAGGATATGTTAAAGAGATTTCTGTAGATGGAAATTTTCCTGAGCCTACACCAGCAAAAATAAACCCACAGTAAAGGCAGAACACCAATTACTTACCAAGCAAGTATGAAATTAAAACAAAAGTACTAAAAGCAAGTATGTACAAAATCAGTTAAGCAATACTCAAAAATGCAGATTATAACATCTAATACATAAGGTGAGGAGGAAGAAAAAAAGTACTTTTAGATTGTGTTTGAAATAGAGCCATCATCAGCTTCATATAGACTGTTACATAGTTAGAAATCTATCATTGAACCTCGTGGTAACTGCAAACCTAAAGCCTGTAATAGATACACAAAAAATTCAAAGAGGAATCCAATCACAGTGCTAAAAACCATCAAATAACAAGAGAAGAGTATAAGAGAGGAAGAAAGGAACAGAGAGAAGCTATAAATAGCCATAAAACAATTAATAAAATGGCAATAAGTACATACCTATCAATAATTACCTTAAAGGTAAATGGACTGAATGCACCAGTCAAAAGACGTAGAGTGGCAGAATGGATAAAGAAACAAGACCCATCTATATGCTGCCTATAAGAGACTCATGTCAGACCCAAAGATATATACAGACTGAAAGTTAAGGGATGGAAAGAGATATTTCATGCAAATAGCAGGAAGAAAATGGAGTAGCAATACTTAGACAAAATACTTCAAAACAAAGAAAGTATTGAGACAAGAAGGACATTACATAATGATAAAGGGGTCAGTCCAACAAAAGAATATAATCATTATAAAAATCTCTGCACCCAGCATAGGAGCACCTAAATATGTAAACGAATACTAACAGAATTAAAGAGGGAAATAGACTGCAACTCACTTATATTAGGAGACTTTAACATACCACACACATCAATAGATCAACCAAACAGAAAATAAATAAGGAAATAGAGGCGCTGAACAATACATTAGATGAGATGGACTTAACAGATCTACAGAAAATTCCACCCAAAGGCAGCAGGATACACATTTTTCTCAAGTGCTCAAGTGTACATGGAACATTTACCAGACTAGATCACATAGTAGGCCTCAAAAAAACCTCAGTAAATTCACAAAGATGACAAAAACACCTACAAACATATGGAGGCTGAACAACATGCTTCTCAATAATCAATGGGTCAGTGAACAAACTGAAACAAATCAAGCAATGTGTGGAGACAAATGGAAACAAAAATTTAACAGTCCAAAATTTGTGGGATGCTGTAAAAAGCAGCTCTAAGAGTACATAGTGATACAGGCCTCCTTCAAGAAACAGGAACAATCTCAAATAAAGAGTCCAAAGTCACAATTGAAGAAACTAGAAAAAGAAGAACAAAATGAAACCCAAAGTTAGTAGACAGAGGGACATAATAAAGAGCAGAGCTAAATAAAATAGAGAAGAATTAAACAATAGAAAAAAATCTGAAACCAAGAGTTGGTTCTTTGAGAAAATAAACAAAATAGACAAATCTCTAGCCAGACTTACTAAGACAAAGAGTACACAAACAAAATCAGAAATGAAGAGGTCACAATGGATACCACAGCAATACAAAGAATTATTAGAGAATTTATGAAAAATCATATGCCATTGAGTAGACAACCTAGAAGAAATGGATAAATTCTTAGAAAAATTCAACCTTCCATGACTGACCCAGGAAGAAACAGAAAATCTAAATGGACTGATTACCAACAATGAAATTGAATTAGTAATCAAAAACTCACAACAAAAGTCCAGTACCAGATGTTTTCACAGCCTAATTTTACCAAACACTTAAAGAAGAAGAATACCCGTCCTTCTTAAAAGAATTCCAAAAGATAGAAGAGGAGGGAATACTTAAAAACTCATTCTGTAAGGCCAGGATCACTCTTAATACCAAAACCAGATAAAGACACTTCAAAAAAGAAAATTACAGACCTATATCCCTGATGAACATAGATGCAAAAATCCTCAACAAAATATTAGCAAACTGAATTAAAAAATACATCAAAAGGATTATCCATCATGACCTGGAATAAAGTGGGATTTATTCCAGGGATGCAAGGATGGTGTAATATTCATAAATCAATCAACATCATAAACCACATTAACCAAAAAAAAAAGATAAAAATCACATGATCATCTAGATGCTGAAAAAGCATTTGGCAAAATTCAACATCCATTCATAATAAAAACTCTCAACAAAATCAGTATAGAGGTTACATACTTCAACATGATAAGTTCCATGTGAAGCATACCCACATCATCATATTTAGTAGCAAAAAGCTGAAAGCTTTTCCTCTAATATCAGGAATGAGACAAGGATGCCCACTCTCACCACTTTTACTCAACACAGTACTGGAGGTCCTAGCCACAGCAATCAGACAAGATAGAGACGAAAGGCTTCCAAATAGGTAAGGAGGAAGTTAAATTGTCAGTATTTACAGGTGACATAATATTATATGTAGAAAACCCTAAAGACTCCACCAAAATCTATTAGAACTAATAACTGGATTCAGAAAAGTTGCAGGATACTAAATTAATACACAGAGATCTGTTGCATTCCTATATGCTAACAACAGACTTGCAGAAAGAGAAATCAGGAAAACAATTCCTTTTATAATTGCAGCAAAAAGAATAAAACACCTAGGAATAAACCTAACTAAGGAGGTGAAAGACCTGTACTCTGAAAACTGTAAGAACCTTGAGAAAAATTAAAGAAGACACAAATAAATGGAAATCTATACCATGCTCATGGATAGGAAGAATCAATATTGTCAAAATGGCGATTCTGCCCAAAGCAATTTACCAATTCAGTGCAATCCCTATGAAAATAACCAACAGCATTTTTGAATGAACTAGAACAATTAATACTAAAATTCATATGAAACCACAAAAGACCCTGAATAGCCAAAGCAATCCTGAGAAAGAACAAAACTGGGCATGTTATGCTCCCTGACTTCAAGCTATATTAAAAACTACAGTAATCAAAACAGTATGGTACTGGCACAAGAATAGACCCATAGATCAGTGGAACAGAATAGAGGGCCGAGGTATATACCCGTGCATATATGGTCAGTTAATACATGATAAAGGAGTCATGAATATACAGTGGGGAAAAGACAGCCTCTTCAATAACTGATACTGGGGAAACTGGACAGCTGCATGCAAAAGAATGAAACTGGGTTATTGTCTAACTCCATACACAAAAGTAAACTTGAAATGGATATAAGACATGAAACCACAGAAGAAAACAGGCAAAAAATTCTCTTGAACATAACCATGAGCAATTTTTTCCTGGACACATTTCCTTGGGCAATGGAAACAAAATGAACAGTAGGGCTGCATCAAACTAAAAGGCTTCTGTATAGCAAAGGACACCATCAGCAGAACAAAAAGGCAACCTATAGTATGGGAGAATATATTTGTAAATGATTTATGTGTTAAGGAGTTAACATCCAAAATATATGAAGAACTCATGCTTCAACACCAAAAAACAACCCGATTAAAAAGCGGGTGGAGGATCTGAACAGACATCTCTCCAAAAAGAAATACAGATGGCCAACAGACACATGAAAAGATGTTCCACATCGGTAGTCATCAGGGAGATGTAAATTAAAACCACAAGGAGATATCAACTCATACCAGTTAGAATGGTCACTATCCAAAACACAAGGAATAACAAGTATTGGCAAGAATGTGGAGAAATGGGAACCCTGCTACATGGTTGGTGGAAATGTAAGTTGGTGCAACCACTGTGGAAAGCAGTATGGATGTTCCTCAAAAAACTAAAAATAGAAATAACATATGACCCCCATAACTCCACTTGTAGGAATTTACACAAAGAAAACAAAATCCTCATTTGAAAAGATATATGCACCCCTGTGTTTTTCACTCCTTTATTTGCAATAGCCAAGTTACAGAATCAGCCTAAGTGTCCATCAATAGATGAATGGATAAAGATGTGGTTCATATACACAATGGACTATTATTCAGCCATAAAAATGAAAGAAATCCTGCTGTTTGTGACAACATGGATGGACCCGGAGGGTATTCTGCTCAGTGAAATAACCCAACTGGAGAAAGATAAAGACCATATGATTTTACTTATTTGTGGAATCTGAAAAAAAAACAGAATGAACAAAACATCTGTAGACTCATAGACACTGAGAATTGACTGGTGGTTACCATGGGGGAGAAGTTGGAGTGGATGGGTGGGAAGGGTGAGGAGGATAAAGGGGCACAAAAATACTTAGTCATAATATAAGTTGGTCATGGATAGTAGTACAGCATGGAGAATATAGTCAGTGATTTTGCGACATCTTCCTGTGTTGACAGATAGTAACTGTACTAGTGGTGGTGATGATTTAATAATATGGGTAATTGTTGAGCCAATGTGTTGTATACCTGAAACCAATATAAGATTGTCTATCAATACTTCAGTTAGAAAAAGAAAGATAAATTTATGTTCTTAGAAAAAATAAAAGAAAAAAAGTCCTTCAGGAAGCCCTCCACATTTTAGTAGGAATGTGTTCAGGTAGAAGAGAACAGAAAACACACAAAAAACAAAACAGCAGAAGGTTGTAATAATTACAAGATAAACAGAAGAGAGCAAACTGCACCTAATTGTTTTGGAGGCTCGAGATAATTTAGCTGGAAATCTTGAGTAAAACAATTGAATGAAAAATAATTTGGTCCATACAAGAATTTGGTAAAAATAATAATTTAGTCAAAAATCCCAAACACAGGAATTGTGTCAGTTCATATCCAGACAGCTGTTTCTGCTCTCTGAAGTGTGTTACAGAGAAAATTTATAACATCTTAAATAATCAACAATAAAAGATTAATTAGGTAGAGTAACTTAAAAATCTTTTGAATATATGTATAAAAGATAAGAACATAACCCAATCCCGAACCAGAGAACAGGCAGTTGGCTTAAAATGAATAGGGTAAAAAAAAAATATGGTCAGAAAAGAGTCTAGTTTCCTTTACTTTAAAAAAAAGCTTTAATTATTATAAAAGAATAGCACTAACAAGGATCTACCTAAAAGAAATGAAAACATATGTCCACACAAAGACATGAACACAGTGTTCATAGCGACATTATAGTAGTCCCAAACTGGAAACAGTCCAAATGTCTATCAACTGATGAATGAATAAACAAATGTGGATATCCATACAATGGAATGCTATTCAGCAACAAAAAGGAATGAATACTGATTGATGCTTCATTGTGCATGAACCTCAAAAACATGCTAAGTGAAAAAAGCTGGACACAGACCACATATTGATTCCATTTATATGAAATCTCATTTATAGAGGCAGAAAGGAGATCAGTGGTTCTATAGGTCTAGGAGTGGCAGCAGAAATTAATTGCAAACCTCTGTGAAGGAAATGTCCAGGTGATGGAAACATTCTAAAACTGGATTGTACTGATGGTTGCTCAAGGTTGCTCAACTCTATAAATTTATTTATTAAGGTCATTGAATTTATACTTAAAATTGGTTGGATTTATGGTATATAAAGTGTACCTCTTTAAAGGTGCTAAAAAGAAAAAAAAGCACAGTCATTACCAAAAATACTAATAATCAGAAAAGAGCATTTTAAGTGGATCCCTCCTGGTCATCCACCTAATCTGGGAGTATATCATTTCCGATTTCTTTCAGTGTATATACGATCTCATTTTTCTTCAAAAATAGAATCATACAGCATTCACTTGACTGTTCCCAGGTGGGGAAAGAGCCTCCCAGATAGAAAGAATAAAATGAAGAAAAACAAACACAATAAAGGGCAAGGCAGATAGTCAGATCTATCTGAAGTGAAAATTTGGTGGGAAAGTAAATTGATCCTACATTGAGAACACAGGTCAATTCCCCTAACATTTCTTCTGATTAACTTAAAATTTGGTGCAATTTTTGCCTTACTTTTTTCTTTTAAATTATTTGGTGTTTTTCATAAACCTAGTTATTTTTTTAATTCATAAATATGTGTAACTCTTTAACAAGATATTTCTGTTGTGTTTTTTTTTTTTTTTTTGCTTTCCATAAAGGCCTACAGCAGTCAATTCTTTGATTTCAAAATATGGATTTCAGGAACAGCTTCTTTACTGTAAGTTTGGTTTAAATTACATGTCACTTAATTAGCTACTGAATAGACTATTAATGTAGAATTTACTAAATTAATGTTTTTTACCTCTTTTAATCTCAAAAAACTCATGTGATTAAAATATTTCTGGTTGAAAATTTTTTCTGTACTAATTTCACGTATGTGTCTCTCTCTTATACCCACCGAACATTTTGTGTTGGCTACCCCCAAAGGAGTGGAATGAAAAAAATTTGTGTGTGTGTGTGTGTATAAAATCCTCTGTTATGCATATATACATACATAGATTTAAAACTGTAGGATTAAGAATAACAACTTTGTTTCTTATGTGTAAAAAAATTTTACACAGAGCTTATGGAAATAAAAATGTATTCTTAACCACTTAAACAGGATGGTAATATCTCCAAAATAATCATATTTTGTGTATGTGTTCATGAAGCTTTTATGAGGTTTTGAAAGGTTTTTTTAAAGCTTTACTGAAATGATTTTTAAAAGCAATGACTGATCTTTCCACTCAGGTATCTGTGCAAATAAAAGAATTAAAACAAAGAATAGAAAAGAAATTCAAATACAGAACCAAAAATTGACTTAAATTCACTGTATTTTCAGAATATGGAGCTAAATTTAAATGTAAGACAAAATTTTAAAGTAAAATGACATTTTTGAATCTACATAATTTGGGGTTGGTGGGATTTCTTTATAATGTAAAGTTCTTCAAGTAATAATTGGTAGCTTGATAACTGATCTAAATTTAGCATGGATTCATGTTATACAGAAAATTTTAAATAATGTGTTGCAGTCTATTGAGAAGTCTAGACTCTTCTGATGTATTCTAATTTACTCAGCATTGGAGTTGTGAAATTCACATGTAAACTTATTTTAATTTCCATTAAAGGGTAATGTTCATAAACCTTTCTTTGTGCCAGGCGTCTTTTGAATGTGTTTGCTGATTCACTTAGAAATAACTCCTTCCTCTCTGCTTTGTCGTTTTTAGGGGATTTTTATATTCAAAACAACAGAATGTTTAAGTAAATGTTATGGTTTAAATAAAGAGCATAAATTTGGTGTTAAGAGCGCAGCACTGTCCAGTTCTCAGACCGACATCAGTCTGATGATGGTGATGGTGGTGATGATGGTGGTGGTGCTGATATTTAGTGACATTTATTGAGTGCTTATATGCCAACGACCATTCTAAACATTTTTCTTGAATACAACAATCCGGTGAGATAGTCATTATTATGATCTCCATGTCATGGATGAGAAAATGGAGGCAAGTAAAATGACTTGCCTGGTGTTCATTAGCAAGTTGTCAGAACTGAGGTTTGGACTTGGGCTGTCCGGGTGGAGACCCATCCTCCTAACTGTGGCATTATACTTCTCTCCTAGGTAAGGTTAAAGTGTGTTGCTTCCATTTAAACAGTGGAAATGTCATAACTTATAAAAACGTCCATGGCTTAATTTTGCACTGTTGATTCTAATGTGATCAAGGTGTCTTAATTTTCCTAAATATGAGAAAATTGAGCTTGGTAACACTAGTGATTGTGTGCTAACTATTCTCAAAGTATTTAGACATCCACTTTTAAATGTATCTTGAGATAAATAATGGCATGGTTTTTTTTTCCCAAAATTACTCAAACAAAAAAACTAAATGTTAATATCAACTAGTTTGGGTTACAAATTTGGCACCTTTAGCTAGTCACCAAAATTTCCTGAATTTATGACCTGTGTATTCCCATAAATGGCAATGTTTTGCTTAAAATATAGTATCTTCATTAAATCGATTTTTTTAAAGGGTAAGAATAACTAAATTGTGAAATAGTAAAGAAGTTTACTTTTTGAGTTTTATATCTGCTCTAATGTATTTCAATTTGTCTGGTTTTGTTTTAAGCTCTGCTTGAGGAACTTGTTAATAGTGGACGCTTACAAGGCACTGTGGTTGGTGGGAGACAGGACAAGGCAGTGTTTGTCCCTGACATTTACTCCAAAACACAGAGTACATGGGTGGATTCCTTTTTCAGGCAGAATGGCTATCTAGGTAATTTTTTTTTTCTTTAATACTAGAACTTCTTCCTAGTATTAACCACATTCTTAGAAAGTACTGTATTACCACTGGGGTTACACATGTACTTCACTGTTGGCCAGCAAAGTTTAGCAGTTCTCTTCAGGTATGAAAGTCATCACCTTGCAGGTTTTTGTGTGTCTTAACACTGAGTTTAATTCCATAATTATTGAATAGCTGTAATGTAGGAAGGCCAGAAGCTCTTACTGATTGTTACCAGCCTTCCAGTGATATGATACTACAACTTGAAGTATTTTTTATGAATGTAAAGTACATAGTATTATGTCTTATGTTTTATGAAGTTGCCCAGTTTTTCGGTTATATAATCTTAGAAATATTTTATTGGCAATCAACTTCTCAGTGTTCATTTTTATTAGTTACCCAATACTTCAGAAACATGATGTGATTCTGAACTCCATCTCTGAGGTTCTCATTTGGATGAAGTAGACCGACTGAAGTCAGTCGTGACAGTCAGCCAGTATATATGGAGCACACTTAGTTTGGTCAGTCTCATGACCCAACTCGAAACACAAAAGGCTTTAGTTGCTTTCTCAGTAATAAACCTCATTAGTGTTCAGACAGTTTAAATGTATGTCAGAATAATGGGCTATGCTTATGTTTTCTTGAGTTCCGATAAAGTACTTTTCAGTTTGTTCAACTGTGAACTTGTATTAGAACTTCATTATCACTAATTTTCTTAAATATGTTTGGGACAGAGTAAGGATAGGAGACATCTCCAGTAACTTTAATGGCTATAAACTTAAGTTTTAATTGTTTACTTTTGTTGTATATGCTAAACTTTTACTAGTTTAAGTAATACTGGAGAATTACTTAGTCCTAAGCTTTCTGATGAAACATTTGAAAAATAAATTCCATTCCATTAGTTAACTGTAATCAAAAGAAATTCCAGTTTTTGTTTCTTAAATTACTACACTCTCCTTTTACCTGCATTTCTACGTTTATTGCTGTGTAGTTCTGTTTTCCTTTGACCTTTCAATTGAAGAGGGAGTGACACACCTGAGATTGAAGAAGTACTTGATCCAATTTTTCTACAAATGTGTTCAGTAATAAAAATTCAGGAAGTTAACATAACCAGGGAATAAGCTGTTGTACATTTCTATGTTTTATTCTTTAAAAAAAATTAGAATACAGTGCATTCACAAATAGGTTTTGGTAAAACAGCATTTTCTGAGATTTTGAAAATGTGTGAATGATTGATAATTCTTTCTAATTTTGTGATGTATTTCTAGAATTTGATGCTTTGTCCAGACTTGGAATCCCAGATGCTGTGAGCTATATAAAGAAAAGATACAAGACTACACAGCTCTTGTTTCTGCAAGCAGCTTGTGTTGGTCAAGGACTTGTGGATCAGGTGGAAGCATCAGTAGAGGAAGCCATCAGCTCTGGAACATGGGTTGATATTGCAGTATGTTTTATCTTTTTCTTCTTCATTTTTCTTTAAACCAGTAACTGATACTTCACTAGTCTATAGCCATTTTAAGAATTAGGATACATAAAGGCAGTCTTAGCTGTTAGAGCCAAATTCTAGCAGTTATTGTTATAAGAAAAACAATCTTATTTGTTTTACACTTACAGACTTTTTAGCTTTTGAAGTAGAGTGAGTGACCTTTTATATATGGATAGTCACCATCCAGAATTCTATAAATCTGAAAAATAAGCAAGCAATATAACACTCATATCAGTCCTGCCATACATAAATTGATGAACCCCCTCACAATCTTGTAAGTGTTTACATATTAGTGGCATCAGGTGCTATGTAGCATTTATTTATCCCTTATCCATTAATCTCTGCTAATGTATTAACACAAGCTGTTTTAGAACTGATTGTGTTGACTTCACTGTTCAGTACTGACCTGCCTTTATTCCAAAAAGGTAAGTGTAGATGAAGAGAAAGAAACAAGAGGCCAAACCATTATTTATTAGTCAGGGCTCAGACTCTCTTTACAAAGCAGAAAATTCCTTCTTTAGGTACACAGGGATGCCAGATATATCAGTGTTTATTTATTTATTCAAGAAACTTCATTATAAAGTATCTTCTGTGTACCAGGCACCATTTTACTTTCTGGGAATGTCGGGTCCAGACAAGTTTCCTGCTCTCACTGTGGGGGAGATAGTTAATGAAAATGTTAATTTCAGAGAGTAGAAAGAGCTAAGCAGAAATATATTTTAGAAGTAGAATTATCAGGGCTTGATAGTGGACTGTTGGGGTTTACAAGAGGAACTGAGTGTGACTTGTAGCTTTTGGGGTCTGATCCACTTGGTACCATTAACTGACAAGGGAAAACAGTGGGGAAGAGTAGAGATGGACGTTGGGAGTCCAGAGGATGACAGCTGCAATCAGGGTCTTTCTGGACATGTCTAATTTGAGATGTCTGTTAGGCATATGAGTGGGGAGGTTAGGGAAGTAGTAGGATATGTGATTCCAGAGCTTAGAGTGATGATGAAGGCAGAAATACAATCTGGGAGGTTATCAGCATA
The DNA here is from genome assembly GCA_032199065.1 of Smutsia gigantea. Lineage (NCBI taxonomy): Eukaryota > Metazoa > Chordata > Mammalia > Pholidota > Manidae > Smutsia > Smutsia gigantea. Next base: position 37,943 of record JAVSCE010012958.1, read on the forward strand.
TAGAGAGTTCCGAAAGCCATCGGACTTAATGAGATCACTGAGTGAGAGCATTTATATAACAAATAGTTTATCTGTATTATACTGCATTTATAATTTATTTTCATCTTGTTGGTAATTGTAGCCTCTGCTGCCCAGTTCTTTATCAGTGGAAGATGCTGCAATGCTGCTCCAACAAGTGATGAGAGCATTCAGCAAACAGGCTTCAGCTGTGGTCTTCAGTGACACTGTTGTCGTCAGTGACAAATTTATAAATGACTGCACAGAACTGTTCAGTGAACTGATGCGCCAAAAAGCTGAAAAGGTATGCCATATTTCCTTTCAACCACTAATCGTAACAGTATCTTCACATTAGCATCATCTGATGTCGTCTGAAGATGGGGTAAGCAGTACACTCAAAAATGAATACTGTGTTTCATACATCATTTTCCTTCAATGCATCATTTCTACTTAATTGGATTTGTTGTTCCCCATCTTCATCCCCATCAGGACATGTAAGTTAGAACTTATGTTACTGACTTTATAAATTGAAATCATATAAATTACACACTTCACAGTTAAGTCACCTGAGGATATTAACCCAATGTTAAAATCCAGAAAAACAGTATCTGTGGATTGTATGCAAAAATAGACAGTGCAGTTATCAATCAGTACACAGTATATTTACTAAATCTAGCACAGCCTCATTAATTTTAGCTATCTGAAATGTACAAATAGGATAACTTACTAAGGAAAGAAATTGTTACTATGAAAATTGATTAGTTCCTCAGAGCAGCTGCTGTCAAAATGTTTAGCTCTAGAGGCCATGCCAGGTCTGTTTTAATGACTGTTCAATTCATGTTTCCAGTTAGCACCACCTACTTCTAAAACCTGCTCACAAATAGGTAGAACAATGCTATTTACCTTAGTTAGTAGACTGTTAATAAATTCCTGAGGGCTTACTAAGTATGTAAATAAGTTGTAATTATCTGTATTCCCTTTAAACTCTTTAATAGTCTAAAAAAATAAGATAGTTTTCTATATTTGGCCTGCTGAGTAGCAGAAAGGAGTAAAAAGTGCACCGGATTGATAACAGTAAACCTGAGTTCTAATCGCAGCTTGTTTACTCTGTTTGACTTTGGACAAATAGACCTCCAGAGTCTGCAGAAAAAGGATGACAATGTTACTCTCAAAAGACAAATGTAAATAAAGGAGGGATGTATATAAAATGTCTAGTACGTGTTAGCTACCAGTTACTAAATGGCTATATTTATTATTTTTATTTGTGTCTTCTTACTAAAGTAAAAACTTAACATGGTCATTTTTTTTTTACCTTGTACACTCCCTCCAACCACAAAAATAAATTCAGGAAGAAAAAGATTCTGTTGTTTGAACCATCAACATTCTAAACATTTTTCTTTGGAAGACCAAAAGGAAAATACCATTTTTAACATGAAAATATACTTTTGTCACTACAGATGTAGAACCTTTTCCCATGATAAAGAACAAGTTTCTGAATTGGAAATAGTGCATTGTTCTTAACATACGTTTTTACAAAGCAGACGTCAAGAATGAGTCCAGAAGGAAAAGAAAAGTTGATGTGACTGAGTGTGCAGCTCACATATGGTCATTATGGTGAAGTGGGAGGTGGAGATTTCATTGTCTTTCTAGTGATCTCGTGTGTCCAGTGGCACTGCACTTGGGAGTCTCCAAAAGAAAGGGAGCAAGGGCCACCTATTAAGCAGTCATAACACCAGCCAGTAACAGCTGAAGAGCACCGCATCCAGTGCTGTGTGATTGGCTGTTCAGTGACCAGGTAGGCTTTCTGGTGGCTTTAAGCCAAGAATAGCAAGGGAACAGACCAATTTTTTGGTAAGGAAAAACAATTTCATAGTGTCAGCTGTGAGACAAAGCTCAATAGTTCTTAGCAATGAAACCAGAAAAAGAATAATTAGAAGGTGAGTATATAAATAGCTTTCATTTTAAGCTTTTTGTAATGCTGGATGTTTTGCGCATGTTTTATTTCAGGAAATGAAAAATAATCTTGTTCACTTAATCACTGAAGAAGATCTGAAACAAGTCTCCGTTTTAGAAGGCATTAATACAAGTAAAAAGGATAAAAAAGATGAGCGAAGGAGGAAAGCAACAGGTACTAAGTTACTATCAACGAAGATTCAAAGATGAGTGTTTTACTAGCTGCAGTGAACTTTGCATTTAAGCTCTTGGAAAGACCTTTTGCTTGGTTGATTCGCCCTTAACTGCTAATATTAATCAAATCTTTTACTAGTGAATTAAATTTGATTATGAACATGGAAATATTGGTGATTACTTATTTGGTTTTACTTTGTGAGAATTAAGTTAATTTCGTGACCCCACACATCTCCTTTTGTTCCCCCTCTCACGTGTTCAGCTCAGTAGCCTTTTTTTAATTCTCAAATTGGTGTTCACCTCAAGGCCTTTGCACTGGCTGTTCTGGAGTGTTCTTTCCTGAACTTTGAGTAATTGGCTCTTTGTTGGCACTCAGAGCTCAGCTTTGAATGTCAGTTTCTCGGAGAGGCCTCAGAGGGACATAGCCTCTCGGCATCGTATTATCCCTCCCAGATTTTTTTTGCATCGCGTTTATCACTGTGATGTGTCTTATTGCGTGGGAACCTTGTCCATCTCATTGTTGTTTCCCTAGTACTTGGAGCACTCCTTAGCATATTTTAGGAACTCTCTTAAATGCTTACTAACAAATGAATTTCCCAAGGAGATACTCTTTTTTTAATCAATTTTCTCCATTTAGAGTCACTGGAAATTATTCTAGGTAGCACTGGTATAATAGTAACTTGCATTTAGAAATTAACATGTATTTTCCATACTTTTTATAGTAGAAACAGTTTTACTAGTAGTATATCAGGGTTAGAGAAATTAGATATCCAACATATTTCATTAATAAATACAACTATATTGACCATGTTTATGAAAATTAATTTTTTTGCTGTGGGAATTAACTCCTTTTTCTTTGAGATTGTTTCTTTCCTCTTCAAAAATGTTTTTCTGCAAAATCTTTCAATACTGGTATTTTGAAATTTCTCTTTGTTCTTCTGGGAAACGATATAGTAAATTACTCCAGTAACTCAGAGTATACTGTGAGCCATGCATATTTTAAAATTTTATTTGAAGATATAGTTATAAATTCACATTAATCATAATTGGTTGCACTTATGCCAGTATAATAAATAGTCTGCTTTATGTCCTTCTAAAAACTCAGGGTCATCTGGTGTTTTGTTCTCATTGATAGTACTATTTCACTGTAATAGTTTAAGTATAGTGCATGGAATAATGTTAAACATGAAAGCCTTTGCCATAGGAAACTTGTTGCCAAATGTAAAAAATACATTCAGTTTAGACTTGGGCTTTTGAAAATTGTATTTTTCTATCATAAAAGCAAAGGCAAATGAATTTGAAAACTTACAGGATATGAAATCTAAGAGAATTCTACTTAGAATTTAGAAAAAGATCTTTAGTTTATATGTCATTTTGTTTTATTGAAGAAAATGAATCTTTTATGAAGAAATACATTTTCAGTCTTTCAATCCCATTATCAGATATTGAAATTTTTTGAATAGCTATGTTAAATGTAAATATGTTAAGAGCAGAAAAATGCCTCAATAACATTTTTTACTTTTGTTTACAGTGTTTTAATTATTTCATAATTTATGTATTTTTTTAGTCTTCATTTAGCCAGTAGGGGATTGCTAACTGTATATCTCTACTTAACCAACTTAATATTCATGGTCAACATTTATTGAGCACCTATGTCAAGCACCGTTTGAGCCCCAAGGATACAAATATTACTGAGACATGCTCCCTGCTCTCAAGAAGTCCATTACCTTGTTGGGTGATGGGAGACTAAGGATGTCTCCTATAAACGGGTAATAGCTTTTCAACCAAGAAGTAATAAAACCAAGTGTAATAAAACTTATGAAATACCATAATAGGGGTTATTCACGAGGCTGTGGAACAGAGATGGGAAAATGAGGGCACATTTCAGTTTGGGAAAGGTAGAAAAGAAGGTTAAACAAATGTTTTTGGCCAAGAAAAAGTCCGATAAAGCTATAGAAAAGAGGTGTCATTAGAAAAGAAGAGGCTGCATTTAGAGCAGGTAGGCTTTCTGACTGATCTGCTGAAAGATTTCATATTTTATTATTAAATTTTTGAATTTACAAAGCTTTTGTTTTAATAGAGAAACTCGAACTTTAAAAAGCAGCTGAAAGTTTAATTATTTGGCTTTTATTTTTCTGCTGTGAAGTTAAATACAGCAACATAGTGTCATTGTTTTCTAACCTTAGTAATTTAGTTAGGCAATCCTAACCCATGTCATTTTCCACCAGAGGGCAGTGGAAGTGTGAGAGGAGGAGGTGGTGGCAATGCCAGAGAGTACAAAATTAAAAAAATCAAGAAGAAAGGAAGAAAAGACGATGATAGCGATGAGGAGTCACCTGTCACTGGTGTGTAGCTTTATTTTACTCCCCTTTGTATGTGCATGACTTTTTAAACATTTTCTTAAGATACATGCAGTTAGGTACATATGCTTATACAGGAAGTCCTTGCTTTGCACAGTTTCAGTGGATATAAGTTTAGTTAAATGACATCAGTCCCCCAACAATAAAGTTCATATTTCTGTTACTGGGTATGTGGACTGTGAGCAATTGCATAAAGTAAAGACTTGCCTGCTAGCTGCTCAGTCTACAAATCCGCACATAATTAGCAGGTGTGCATCATGATTTATGGCAATGGCATCACTGACTTCAAAAGGGTGTCAATGATGGATTGTTGTGCATCTCTTACTCACTTTTTGAGGTGAGGTGAGGTGAGGTGACGTGAGGTGAGGTGAGGTGAGGTGAGGAGGGGAGGTGATGTGAGGAGGTGAGCGGGTAGTTGTGTTGCCTTCATGTATCCGTGTGCCATTTTACAAAATAGATAATCAAAAGGGAACTGGTCAGCAAAGATGAAAGCACAGCAAAGAAATCACAAGTGATACCACTGGAAATAAAACATGAATCAAGAATAAATGGGATTCTAGAAAAAAGTGGCTGACTGTGGAGTGTTGACCTTGCCACTGTTGAAGAGGCTCTTGTAGCTGGGAAGCCAGAGGGATGTGGTAAAGGCACACTTACTGACGTAAATGAGGAAAGTGATTGTGACGAAAAGGGTGGAAGTGTCTTAGAGGACATGAAGTTGGCAGAAAACACTTCATTAGAGGAATTCTCAGACATGTTTCACGATGTTGAAAGGGCAAAGGGAAAAATGTTGGAAGCGGATCCAGAGTAAACGGAGTGTGACAACTTACCAAAGCATAGGAAAGCTGCTTGCTCCGTATTGCAAGTCACGGGACGGGAGGGCAAGCCCTGCCAAGCTGTCCTCGAGTCGTGTTTTACAAAGAAAGAAAGGATTTCATCCTCAGTGTTTCTGATGAGCTAAATGACAGTGCACTCACTTATAAATATTAGTTTTAGTTTTCATTTCCCTATACATTTATAACCAAGATTAAGAGGTCACAGAGAAATCGTACGCTTTTCCATTGTTTATTGAGAACACTTGGCATAGTTTCAGCTTGCACAGTCATTTTTATGGTCTCCCAATGCCAAGCAAAACAAGTTACAATATTTTATGAAAAGTAGATTTCTGCCATATAAGTAAGAAACATTGATTTTATGCACGTTTAATTTTTATGGTAATGTCTAATTGGTTCCAAGAGGGAGAATTGAGTTTATCATTCTTTTTCTAGACTTGTTAGTGTTTGGTATGGTTAAGTTAGCAAGAGACATCTTACTTTGTTTTTCAAAATAAAATTGTGATTTTTTTTGTTCCTGTTTTTAAAAATCATTGAAACAGATACCTTTGACTTCCTCTTCCCAAGTAAAAATTAAAAAAAAAAAACTCGAGATGATAAATGCAGATTTTTTATTCTAACTTCCACAGAGTGCATTGTGTATGAGCTAGAGCTAGAAGATGTAGGTACCAAATGACGTGACTTTGGCTGTTGTACTACTTCCTGTAATAGCATAATTAAGATCTGTCTTTAAAGTATTCTAAGATAGGTAAAAATAGCTATTGTTCTCATTGTGCATAAAACAATATTAGTCAAAGGAAAAGTACCTTCATAGACACTGCTTGCCCTACCCTTATCTTAAATATTATTTAGACTATCCTGTGTGGGTTTTAATTTGTCACTGATAAATGGATTTTCCTATTCCCCAAATATACTAGGAGTGGGAGTGAAGGGACATTTAAGAAAAATACTTCTTTAAATATCTGTAGCCTTAAGGAATTGTTAAATGAGGCATGTGATACTCCTTTTGTGCATAGATTATGGAAAGGGGTTCTAAAAGCAGTAAAACCATTCTACCTAAAAAAGTAATTTCAGTGCTTCTGACACAGGATTGTGTTGTAATCTCTGAAGTGGTGGATGTAATTAGATTCTCAGCTAAAATGCAGGATCTACTCAGTATGAAATATTACTAGAAGGAAGTGCAATTTAGTAACTTGGAAAATGAATTCAGGAAGTAAACAAATCAAACTATTTGGTGTGAAAGATCAGGAACGGAGAGCAGATCTTAAAAGAAAGGATAGAACTTGTCTATTCTAAAACTCATCTCAACTACTTAGATCTTGATGCATAGTAAAAGTTGATTTTTGAACTGTTTTAAGTTTTATTTCTAAGGTTTCAGTTTTAGAGTCAGTAACCTAATTTGGCTGTAAATAATCACTTTTACACTTTTCTAATTAAGAATGGAAATATTCTTAGCTTTCTTTATCTGTAACCCATATTTTTCCACATTAGTAGGCATGACATTTCCACAATTAAGAATTATTTTCATTACAGTACCTGCATACAAATTTTCATGGGTACAGAATTACTTTTGTGAGAGCAAAAATAAATTAATTATGGGTATAAAATTAAGGGCTTTTTTTAATCTCTGACTTTCCAAAACAACAATTTTTACCTTAGTGTGCTGAAGTTGTGGTTCACGTGATTATAAAGACTTCCTGAAGATCTTATGTAAATTTTAAGGATGGTTTAATTTTTAGTAAATACTCATTTTTATAAAGAAAGATATTCTTCTCAGTGTCCATTATTTAACAAAGAATTATCCTTTCCTAAAAAATTTGTTTCCATCCACTTGACTGTTTTGATTTGGATCTATTTGCACCATCCAAGTTAGATGAGGTAGAAAATCATCTTTGATTCTTTTCTGATTGACTATAGGAAACAGTCATTAAATAAAATTAGAAAATTATTACTCAGAAGATAAGCCACTATATATTCTATTTCTAAAATTGTTTTCATTAGTTATTGCTATTCAACATTGGTAATTTTGGTAACATGAAAGTTAATATCAAAATATGATAGGCAAATCAGTAAGTTATCATCTTTCTAAATATGATAATAGAACCTTATTTACTTTTAGTTGCTTATTTGTTTTTTTCCCATTGCTCATTTCTGTTATAGTAAAGAAGAAGCCAGAGATCACTTTTATGTTCCAGGATGAGATTGAAGATTTTTTAAGAAAACATGTGCAAGATGCCCCTGAGGAGTTTATTTCTGAACTTGCCGAGTACTTAATAAAGCAAGTATTAAAATGTATTTTTTCTATTTTATGATAGAAATTCAATGAGTTATTAAGTAAAATTTAACCAAGATCATAGAAAATATGTATCTTAGGTGTTTTCTTTTCAAAGCTTAGCATTTAATCTGGTTACCAAATTCCAGGTTTCATTTAGCTGCACAGGCAGTTCAATTCAACAAACATTTAAGTGCTTCAGGCAAGGCAGTATGAGAAATAAAAGGCAAAAGTGTGGAGGCGTCTTTGTTCATTGATCTCCCTGTGCTCGTTGGAAGAAAAACACCTGCACTGATCACTGGCTGGCCTCTTCCAGATAATGGATGGTTAACATCTAAAAGGAAGAGGTCATTTTCTGTCTGGACCTGACAGAGTAAACAGTACACTTCAGGGAAACGTAACACACTGCCCTCAGAGAGAATGAAATTAGACAGCACTACCTTGTAAATGAGCCAGGCTAAATTCATTTTTATACAGAAGTAAAAGAAATTGTGTATAACGTGACTCTCACTAACATGATCTTCCTTCAAGTTAGTCCCAGTGGGTAAGCTTCTACAAATGCAATCCAGGAGCCCAGGGCATCTGACTTTTTGAGTTTAGAACTATAGCTCTTGTAGTGAGAGTTTTTTAAAATGTTAAATGTGTAAGTATTGTGCATGAATATATTACATAATCCTATTTTTCATATGTAAAAAGATAAAATAATTCCTACTAATCATTTCCCATTACTTTTTAAAATAATCTTTTCTGGGTTGTTGACCATAAAGTGGTTTGTTTAAATACATTATCTTTTATAGTACTTCAGAAACTGAGAATTTATTATTCCTAAGTAAGGGGAACAGATTTATGGTCTATTCTACAAATTAATCTTAAAAAGCTGCTTTGAATTAAAGGTTCTGTTGTTGTTATTCTTTAGTACAGTAACTATGAGTACTTTAGAACTGAGAAAAATAAGACATTTAAGTTATAATTCCTACAATTAGAAGACAAATTCTTGTGAACGCTTCTCCCAATTAATCTGTTAAAAAAAAAAGCTTTTCTTAAGCCTAGTTTCCATAGAAGCAAAATTTCTCATCTACATAAGCTTAGTACATTTTAATAAACTAAATATATTTATCTTGTGCACAGACCTCTTAATAAAACTTACCTTGAGGTGGTACGTTCTGTATTCATGTCTTCAACTTCTTCTGCCTCTGGAACCGGCAGAAAGCGCACGATCAAGGACTTGCAAGAAGAGGTCTCAAACCTCTACAATAATATTCGCTTATTTGAAAAAGGGATAAAGTTCTTTACAGGTATACTTGATACTAGTTTTATGTTAATTTTCATCATTGTTCTTGGATATTCATCTTAATAAGGCCATTTTCTTTTTTCAGATGATACACAGGTCGCTCTTACCAAACACTTGCTGAAGACCATGTGTACTGATATCACCAACCTCATTTTCAACTTCTTAGCTTCAGACTTAATGATGTCAGTAGATGATCCTGCAGCCATTACAAGTGAAGTACGTTAGTGGTTTTCTTGCCATTCTTGATGTGTTTTGTTTTGAAATCTGCTCATGTTTTATTTTCTCACATCTGAAATAGTCTAAAAGGAAAATAAAATATACAAAAGAGTTTTTAGAAAAACACCTGTAAGATTTTTAGTTCAGGTTTAGTACAATGTGTATGTGTACAGTTGCTAGCTGGATTGGTAATATAACCAGTCTGTTAAACGATGCTTGATTTCTTTGGAATCAACAGTTGTATTTTTCCCTAAGTATCATTGTATCAGGTTCCTTTTTCCTGCTGAGTTGCCAGTCTCTTAACAACGCTCTGCCGGACACTATAGCTTTGCAGACACAGCATTGAGTAACACCATCTCATTTCAATATTTGGACTAATTCTCGTTCATGTTTAAAAATTCTTATCTCAAATTAAATTCAAAACTCATCTCTTCCCTCGCAGTGTAAAATACAGTTACTGCTCCAGGCTGCCTGGAGGAGGAAAGGTGTGGTCTGTCCCTAAGACTCCACCTCCTCCTCTTCCTCATCCTTCTAGATCCATTTGAAGTTGGAGATTTTTAAAAAATGAAGGAGGCAAAGTGCCTTCATGTGAGTCTATAGTACTGGCTTTGACTTAGGCCAGACCAAATCGGTGTCATTCTTGTGGCTCCTCATGACGCAGCTGCCGCCACATAGGTGGCAGTCTGGGGGGGGTGGGGGGGGGGTGTCTCAGCATCATGTGACTCCCTCTCATAGCAAGGCCCTCCTCCCCCTAAATCTCCAAGCACAGGACATTTCTTTCTCCCCTCTGTCCCGGCAAGATACTATTCCTCTTCCCTTCCTCAGCTTGAGCAGAGACTCCCCAGCTGCCTGGACAGCTCCATGTATCCCACCCCTGCACCAGCCTCTGCAGTGGGAAATACAGGAGATCCTGTCCCATGCCTTTCAAGGGCCACAAAAGGATTGGTGTGGTGGCCTCAGTCTTCTAAGACACACTGTGACCTTCGGGGCCTATTGGTCAAGCCATTCCAATAGGCCTCCTCTAGAAATTTGGCACTAGAAGGAGCCATCGGACCCTGGTCAAGAATGCCATCAAACTCATGAGTCACATCTGTGTGGAGAGAGATGCTGAAAAGGTTCCACACACCAAATAGCACAACAAGCACCCATCCGTGGAGCCCATCCCCTGTCCCCTGGCTGAGAGGCATTCTTTGTCTTTGTGAGTAGGGCTTCCCTCACCCGATGAGGGAGAAACAACTGCCCACCCCAGTGGGAAACAGAGGGAGTGACTTCTTTCCGCAGACTCTCTTTCTCCCCCACGCAAATGGTGCGCCACTCCTCCCATTCTTGCTCTGACACGTGCTCTCCCTCCCCCTCTCTGTCTGTCTCCCTCTCCCTCCCTCCCCCTCTCTGTCTCCCTCTCTCTCCCTCCCCCGCTGTCTCTCTCTCCTTCCTCTCCCTCCCTCCCCCTCCCTGTCTCCCTCTCCCTCCCTCCCCCTCTGTCTCCCTCTCTCTCCCTCCCCCTCTCTGTCTCTCTCTCCTTCCCTCTCCCTCCCTCCCCCTCCCTGTCTCCCTCTCTCTCCCTCCCCCTCCCCCTCTCTGTCTCTGTCTCTCCCTTTCTCTCTCATCCTCTCATCTTCCTCTTATAGAGCTGGAGCCTATGGGAAGAGTAGAGCTGCATCTCTCTAGCTGACTGGCTATTGGGCAGCATTATGGTTTTAGAATATTTTTAGCATATTTTTATCCCTAGTTTGAAACCTGAAATTCAAGAACAAGATAAACTCCATTCAGCATTCTGTTACAGTAAAAAAATGTGCTTTTTCTGTTTTTGTTTTTTTTTATCTTATATCCACCAAATGTCAAAGGCACAATCCCAAAAGAATTTTTTTCCCCCATAGGCAAGAAAAAAAATTTTAAGCAAATTACCGGAAGAAACTAAAGTAGCTCTCACAAAACTCCATAGCTCTCTGAATGAAAAGGTAAGGAAAGTTTGATTCTGTTTAGATTTGGGAGCTAGAATTTGTGATCTTCGAGTACACTTTTATTAGAATAATTGTAAACTATATCCAAAACTAGTATTCTGCACTCAAATACCTCTTTGGGAGCTGAAAGAGGAGACCAAGCTGGGGGTGTTTTACCTTATTTAGACCTAAATCACAATTTCAACTTTAATGGCAAAATGACCTTCTTAAAAGTTATATTTAGGGTGTAAAATTATGGAACAGTACCAAATGGCTGTATTTCTTTAGCCCATCTAATTATAGAAGTAAGTCACAGTATTAAATACCTTTTCAGAGCATAGAAGACTTTCTTTCTTGTCTGGATTCTGCAGCAGAAGCATGTGATATTATGGTGAAAAGAGGAGATAAGAAAAGGGAAAGGTAACATTGCATTAACATGTATTGTTAATAAATTCCTAGATGTGTAATATTTCATATTGGAAATTAGAATTTGACTATCTGAACCTTGCATGGAGAGCTGTTATATCTAAATAGCTGCAGACTTCAAGCATATTCAGTCTTAATATACTTAAGTCTCCCTCTCTGTCCCATATTGATAAGGCAACAGAGTTCCTTAATCCTTTAGCGGATCAAGCCTGAGAACTTTTTATTAGCTTTGAGATCTTGTAGGAAACCTTATTTAAATCAGGGCACTTTTATCTGATCCCAAATAACTCAAAACAAAAAGCATACTTTGAGTATGCTGTTATGTAGTTTTTGCTATTATTTTCTAGTGTATTAGCTTATCCAGGCCATTTAATATTATGTGTGTCTGTATCCCAGGTTTAACAGGTCCCTTAAAATGTTTATGGATCCATCTAAAAGTGATTACAGAAGGCAAGAGCTGAAATGCATGAGAACTTGTTAAATATGACGGTGTGTTTGTGTGACTGTGTTTTTGTTCAGGCAGATACTGTTCCAGCATCGACAAGCACTGGCTGAGCAGCTCAAGGTCACAGAAGACCCTGCTCTTACCCTGCACCTTACGTCGGTCCTGCTGTTCCAATGCTCAACCCACAGCATGCTCCATGCGCCCGGACGATGTGTTCCACAGATCATCGCTTTTCTTAGTAGTAAAATTCCAGAGGTATTATATTTTCAATGTGCTTGAAACTTTTAAAGCTTTTAGATCCTCAATATTTGATTAGATAGATGTGAATCATTGTGAACATAAGTCACAGAATATACTAACATCATCTTCCTGCTTCCAAGAATGAGAACAGTGAATTAAGAGATTGATTTTTTTAAGCTTAGCATAGCTCAAGAATCTTAAAGGATCCTGTAGGATCCCTGGTAAAGAATATTCTGAATTTGGAAATTAAGCACTTAGAAAAGATATAATAACATCCAGTCTTTCATTTTAGCTTATGTAGTTTAACCTGTCCTTCAGGGACCACCTCAAAAAGTCTCATCTTGTATAAATTTTTCTGAGAAACAACTCGGCTAAAAGTACCTTGGCTTCTTTGAATTTCTGTATCACTTTGACAGTATCTTTGGTGATAGAACCTAGTTACCTTCCATCAGAATGCTCTGTATTCATGTTCCATCGCCTCCTGAACTGTAGACTCCTTGACAGCAAGGAACTAGTGCATGACCAAGGATATGTAAGGACGAAGCCCTTCAGTGTGTCCTGGCTGAACAGATGCTTTGTCCACAGAAAATTAAATCATGTTCATTAACTTCTCTTCTCCTTTCCCATTTCACAGAATCAGCATACTCTTTTGGTAAAATATCAAGGTTTGGTTGTGAAGCATTTAGTTAATCAAAATAAGAAGATTGGGCAGGGAGATGATCCCTTAAGTGAGGAATTAGACAAAGAACAAGAAGATATTACCAATGCTACTCGCAAAGAGCTTCAAGAACTTTCTTCATCCATTAAAGACCTTGTTCTCAAATCTAGGAAATCATCTGTGACTGAAGAGTAATGATCTTCATTTACTTTTGTCATATAGTAAACACTTTTCCCCAGAGTTAAAGGTGAATAGTTAACAAAAAACTACTCACTTTACAATCCCTGATCTCCCCTAATAGCCCTCTTCAACACACAAGTCACTTAAAACAGTAATGTACTCACGTAAATATTATAAAAACATGAATTTTTGTAAATTGGGTTCACCATGGAAGATTCTTTTTCACATTACAATTCTAAAAATTATACATTTTAGGTTTATTTTCTTTCTAGATGCTGAACAAAGAGTACGTTTTCTGGTATCTTTCATCTCTAGGAAAGGAACCATTTGTTATTAGATTTCTGGTGACATCATTAGGCAGAAACTTAAAATGTCATGTTTCTAAAAAAAGAATAATACCCCTTTGGTATCAAAAATGAAAATCATTTACTTTATCTTACAATTCATAAGAGAATACTTCAAATCTAAAGCACAGAGATTTGCAAAATATTTTTTACTAAGCCCTTGCTCTCATTTCTGGCAGATAGAGGGCCTCCCATCTCCCCCACAGGGGTGGAAACTTTTTTTGTGGTTGGGGGCTTCTGGGAGGCCTGTGCAGGTGAAAAAGAATGCCAGAGGGGCCCAGGCATTGCTGTTCTAGACCAAGATGCTCTCAAGAGTGAGAGGAAAAATGAAATTTATTTCAAAGACATAAAAGTTGCATTTATCATTAGAATAAGTAAAAATTTAATACAAGTATTTTTCTTTAACACAGTGTGCATTTCTAAATTTCATTTTTTATGTCTATTGTCACTCTAGCACCTAGTTCTTTATTGTAAGGGAATCTTTAAGTGCATTTAAGTCATTGAACTGGTTTTTATTTATTCAAAAATAGAAACAAAAAAAATAGGTATTCTTGTTTTCTAAATAAAGATGATTAGTTCTTAAAACTAAAATAGTCCTTGCAGTAATCATTTCAACCAGTGGGTTTTAAGCAACAATTTGTTATATATCAAAAAGCGATTTAATTATTTTGAATATAATAGTAAATTAAATTTCAGATTTTAAAAAATTACTATTTTATATAATTCCTTATATGGCATTTAAAAGTCTGTTTTCAAATGTTTGAATACAAAGATCAGTCTACCTCTCCTCTAATCATAGACAAAGCGTCGCTAACTAAGCATTATTATTAAAGTTGGTAGGAATAAAACAAATTAAAAAACGTTTTTCCACTGGTAATTTTCTATTAATTTATTTTCATATGGGCAAAAGAAGAAAAATGACAAATCCTCTGTGACCACAAAATCCAGTCTTTTTTATTCTGCTTCCAAAATATTGAACACCCAAGCTTGTTTTTTTATTCAGTCTTTGTTTAAAGACCTATCATTTATGGTTCAGCAGATAACAAGGTAATCCACATTTGTATCCAACTAGATTGTAGATAGCAAAGCAAATAAAATCATTCTTTCTTAATTTGTGAAAATAAAAATAGAAAAGCAACACTAATAAAAAGAAAGCTATTCTGTCTTATTTTGTCTGCATTTAATTTTTTCACTTATCAAAATTGTTCCTATTTTTCCACAGTGTATAAGTTGTATTGTTTTTGTAAATAAAATTATGGAGTTCATTTTGTATGTAAAAATCTAATTACATTAATAAAATAAGAATTGTTAAATCTTAACTATGATCTTAATGGGCAGATTTAAGAATGTTATTTAAAATAAAGTTGCCTATTATTTCTGTTTTCTGGTTCTTTAGAGCTTCCATTATTTTAATTGCTACAAGGATTAATCTATGCATATATTATAATGTATTTAGATTTCTTAATTCTTATTCTGAACATTTTAAAAGTATTTTATATTTTCTTACACAGAAATAGTAGCATAGTCCTTAGTGTCTTTCATTCCTAGAAGGATTGCCATTCATGATCCATTTCATCTCAGAAAATTATTTTCAGTTAGCTAGGTTTCAGCAAATGTGCGGCTATATCCATATATCTGCTACTTCTTCCCACTGCAGATGTAGTAGAGATATTTGAATCACGTCCTTGGGTATTCATGTTTAGGTGTTCCATCTCCAATCTGTGTGGTTTTGAAGAGCAAGGAAAACCCACTGCTGGCTGTCAGAAAGATTCAGTGAAGAGGGCCATTATCTTACCAAAATCACAGTGTATTTTCAGAAAATCCCTAACGCTAAATTAGAACAATATATATAGAAGTTGCTTAACCTGGTTGTAGAAACATCTTGAACTTTCTAGAGAATGTATTTAAATCTTCAAAGCACCAATGATGCAGTCAAAGTGCAATAGTGATCTGAAGTATAGCACAGCCCGTGGATTGAAAAGGAACAATTCCTTCCTTCCTTCCTTAGAAATGGTACTCAACCCAGGGCCAGTTGGGATTGTTTTTCTATCAAGAATTAACTTTGGGAGTTGGGGAGGGGAGGAGGAAGTGGAAGGGTTGCAATATTTCATTCCAAAGAAGCCTCTACCCCAGTGTATTTGGGAGATGAAATAAAACATATATAAACTGCTCTGGGATGTACATTTTCCTCAGAAATTTGGGGACACTATTAAGTGGCTATTAAAATGGCCTACAGAGTCACACAAGTTGCTCTACCTTGAAGGCCACACTAAGCAAATAAAGGAATAAACGGAACCCAGGAGAGACTTCTTCCAAACCACCTAAGAAAGAAACCCTTTCAGGCTTTCAGAAACTGTTTATTCCAATTACATCACAAAGAAGCTATAACTACTTTAAACTACTGTAATAAATTTTGATAAGTTCCCAGTGTTGTGTTTTATTGTTTGTTTAACCAGGCTTGCCTCTGCTTACAGTACTCTTTTTCTCTCCAGTGATTAGTAGTAAGACTTAAAGTGGGTGTGTGTGTGAAGAGCAGGAAGGAAAGGATTACGGTGTGTAGTAGAAGAAAGGAAAGACATGGTGAATTTAAATCCCTGGCTCACCAATCTCCTGGTTCTGTATGACCGCCAAGTACTAGGAACGCAAGGATATGTCTTAAAAAATATGCCTTGTTTTCAAAGAGATGGCAAAAGTCAACAATTATGTTCCATATAGGGTTTTGAAACGAGAAGAGGATGCTGCGGAGAAGTGAAAGTCAAACTCTTGCACAGTGGGGAGAGGAACAGGCTGACCTCTTGAACTGGGTCCTAAGGGAAAGATACCACTAGCTTGGTGAAAATAGGGAAGGAGGAGCAGGCATTTCTGGGCAGAGAGGAGATTCACGAGTACTAAGTCATAAAGTAGTATGAAATAATGAGGCGTTTGGGAAATGAGAAGTAAAAGTGGTCCGGGCCAGTAGTGTAAGATGACGCTGGAGAGCAGAGGGAGATGCTGAAATGCTTTACACATGAAGATAAAAAGTTTAATTTAACCAATATGCTAAAAACAAAGGGAGCCTTTGAAAGACTGACCAGGAAACAAGGTGATTAAGACTTGCCCTTTAGAAAGATCATCCATTCTGAAAGGCAGTTTGATAATTCTCCAAAATCCTTTATAATATATGTGTTATTTGTGAAATCAGTATTTCCCCTTTCTGAGGTACATGGACTTAAAAATGTGCACAAGTCTTTTTCCCAGCCTCTGCTAGAAAAGGAACAGGAATAGCATGTCTTGCACAGAAAGACAATCTTCCCTGGCTTTGAAGTCTTTTTGTTTGGTCAGATGCTAGTCTACCAAACAAAAACCCTTTTCTGACTAGTCATAAACTAAGACAAATGTCCCAAAGGTTTACTTTTATACTTCTTGTTATTCAGTGTAAAGAAGAAAAAATTTATCAAATTGTTTGCATACTGAGCTTGTCTTTACTGACCAGCCTCAACTTTATTATGTAGACTTACAGGTTGGACAGTTGCTTGAAGGCATGACACAGGGCTGATATAGAATGTTCAGTTGTTTAAATACTATCTAATAAATGTAAGTGAACTTAAAGTAAGTGCTCTATATTTTTTTGCTTCTCTCTTTCCCACCTAAATCTAAGTCTCTGTGATTCATACTTTATAAATGCTCAGGATGAGCTTTGATGTGGAAGAAAATGAGAAAGAAACCCTATTCCATAGTATATTTCATTAAGTTGCAGCCATTATTCACAGTCACTTTCAACATACTTGACTTGGAAAATTATTCACAGTATGTTAAGTAAAAGGATACAGAACTTTATGCAATGTGGTCTTCATTTTCTAATTAAATTTATTGTATATATATAAACATTTGCATAAAATATTTACATAAACATTTTATTGCAGTTATGTGCATACATAAATAATATTCTAAAGGGATTTATGTGAAGATTTGGGCTGTGGCTGTCCCCTGGGTTGCAAGTCATTTTAAATTTTATTCTTTTCAATTTTTTAAATTGAAATATACTTTATATGCAATATTGGTTTCAGATGAACAACTTAGTGATTCATTATATATATTATTGAATGCCCACCATAAATGTAGTTACCATCTGTCACCATACAAAGATATTACAATATATTTTTCAATTCTTATTCTAGATTTTCTGCAGGAAGCATGCATATAGCTGACAGCACAGGGAATTAGGGGAATCGACCACCGGATAGTCGAAAATCCATGTATAACTTTTGACTCTCCCAAAACTTAACTAAAATCCTACTGTTGGCCAGGGCCTTTCCAGTAACATAAACAGTTAACACCTGTTTTGTATATATATATATTATATTCTGCATTACAATAAAGAAAGCTAGAGAAAAGAAAATGGTTTTTCAAACTGCAAATCTCCAAAATATTTTCCACTACAGTTGTTGAAAAGAATTCACATGGAAGTGGACCTGTGCCATTCAAACTCATGCTATTCAAGGATCAACTGCTTTTTATAATTCAACAAACACTTAAAAATATTACTATACAGTGGGGTAGAGACATGATAGAAAGGGAGCAGACTGAGGCAGGGGCCAACTATTTTATGACTAATAAAATAATCCAAGTGAGAATGTGAGACTCAGAATCCAGAGATGAAAACAAATTTGAGAGATACATAACAAAGCAGAACCAACAGAAGTTGGGAACAGGGATAAATGCTGGAGAGTAAGTGAGGAAAGGGAGGAGTCTAAGTTGACTAGTTGGACGACAGTGCCATGCTCTGAGATAGGGAACAGCGGGCTAGCAGGTTAGGAGTGGGGAGAAGACCAAGAGGTTTATTTGGGACGGTTGAGTTGAAGATGCCTGGGAACCTCAAGACAAAGATGGCCAACAGACAAGAGGAGACACGTCTGGAACCTGAGAGACTGATGACAGTTGAGAGAACAGGTTTGGGAGGCCTAAGTGCTGTTTTCATAAGACTCCCAATGGAGAGTGTACAGAGAAGCATTTTGAACTGAGGATGAAGCTTCAGGGAAGAGTTGAATAAGGTGAGACAAAGCTGAGATGCTAAGAGCAAGGAAGAAATTCGAGTGTTCTTTAGTGTAACTGAGGGAAGAGCATTTCGAAAAAAAAAGAGAAATAGACATAGCCAGAGGTGAGAAATTTCAGGTAAAATTAAAGAAAGTACCCTTTGGGGTGCTAATTAAAATCTTTGATGAGCTTAATGAAGCGTTTTTGGTGGAGTGATTCAAATGGAAGACAGATTGCAATAGTTTGAGGAGGGAGTAGGGATCAGTGAATGCAGTTACCCTCTCAGGAAGCATGGGTATAAACAAAAGGGGTGACCCATAACTAGAAGGAAACATAAGCAATTTATTATCTCCAGGATTTCACTTCCTCACCTATAAAAAGAGAAAAACAATGCCTGTCTAGCAGTGGTGTCATGAGGATTAAAGTCTATTAGTAATTGAATGAACTTATGTCCTTCCACTGAATCAATTTGTTTCTGCTAATCACGTTTTCATTTTAATATCTTCATCATCAAAGTCAATTGAATACAAAGCATAGAGTTGATTGTCTTTGCATATTCCTGGCTCCAGGTTTTTGATTGTATATACCTGAGTTTGACCCCAGAAAATATTAATATGTCATTCCTTATCACTCAGAACAAGGACAGTTTAAGTTCGGTCTGGGAATGAATGGAGTTATTGGCAGAACATTTCTTCCCTCTCACCATCTTACAAACCAGAGATGTCCTCAAATGGAGATTCTAGAAATAAATGTCACATATTATGAATCACTTTAACCTACTGAGAATTCCTGTTGTGGATTAACTCAGTATTCAAATACTTCTTTAGATCCAACTCTTGAAATCTCTAGCCACTTTTCATGTTTTGAATTGAAGATTTTCAAAAGACCAGCAGTGCTTAAATGAAGTCACACAGCTACACACACGATATAGCAATTCTTGCCAGCTCATAAGGCAGTGGGCAGAAATAGGGAATCCTAAGTCCACCGGCAGGCAGAGGAAACAGGTAACTACCTGGAGTTACTCTCATCAAATCCAAGGCTCAAGCTTCCTGAATTTCCCAGAAAGGCAGTGGTAGAGGCCACAATCCAGGGTTCATCTCTCAAACTGCAAAAAAATCCTGCAGGTGAGAACGTGGGGTCTCATTTCTTTCCGGAGAGCGCAACAGAAAAGCTCTGTAGTTCAGCCATTTCTTACCTAAAAGAGTTCTGGTAGTCACCAGAAAACAAAATGAAACAAACAAAAAAACCCAGATTCACCAAGAAAAGAGAAAATATATCATCTTTCGGAGTTTTTCAGAATATGCCCTTAATTTCACCCGGGCACAGGACACTTCTCAAATGTGTATGTGGGTGTCTGTACATGCACTTTGTATTGTAAACTTTTTTGGAGCCTTTCCAAATACTTCAAATACCAATCCTAAGGCAGGATTTCCCTTTAAGGATATATGGCAGAGAATATGTGATTCGTAATTTTAAGTAAAATTTGACAAGGAGTGCTTTCTCAGCCCAGTAGGAGTCAGCTATGTGCATGCCTCAAGGCTTGCAGGAAACCCACTCGCCCTCCTCTTTTCTTCTGTGAAGCTGAAAGAGCTACAGTTGGGACTGTCAGATAGCTGGTGGCTCACGCTGTCCTTTTTGGAGTTCACAACATGAATGTGTTGGAAGGGAGGAAATCATATATTTTCCTCTCTTAACTGTTTAAATCACAGGAAGAAGCAACTTGAAGAAAAAGTAAGTTTGTTTTTTTAATGTTTCCTTTGTCTTTTTTTATGTGGTATTTTGGCTTCTTTAATTTTGCTCAAGTATGAAAGGTTCTTATAAACTCCAGTGGACTGCTTAAGAGAAAACTTTCCTTTGACAAGTAAGTACGTATTTTGAAGTTTCTTAGAAACATTTTTAAAGCCATGTGAGCCCATGGTGAACACATTTTATAATCTTAGCTTTTCAGATTTTTCGTTTTGATGATATGCTTGTGGAGGTAACATAGCAGCCAGATAACCCTGGATTTGGCCCCTGAGTTCTGAAAATGGTCTTTATACACAGGGGTGGAACTTCGTGATCATAAACAAGGGGCAGTGGGATGTTGGGGTCTTATTTGGCTTGATTTATTTGAATGACTAACTTTACCACAGAGGGTATTTTTTATAGTTGACTTCGTATATCTAGAGCACAATTTGAAGTCATTTACGGACTTTAAGTGAGTTGGTGAGATTCTTGCTGTTTTTTAGAAAAAAATCTGCCTTCTTTTCCAAAGTAGGCATAAAGAGAATTTCTGATGTTAGGTTTTCTAAGATTGTATTAAGTTGTCTCACACAGACATAAAATACACTACATGAATCTAAAGCATTGCTCCTTGAAACTGAGCTAGTATTACTTATGCAAAAGCATGCATCGCATAGGTGTTTATACTTCCTTCCAAACTATTTCAGTCATTGGTGTCTGTCAACCATTTGAAAAACAAATGCAACTCATCAGCTGTCAATCTGGGTTTCAGAAATGTGGGAACCAAAAAGAATCATTAATAAAATGTGTAAGTCTTAAAAACAAAATGTTAAGAAATTCCCTCAAGTCATTTTAGCTGTCATGTCACATCCACCACTGTCATGTATAAATTCCAGCATTTTTATGAGCAAAGTAAATGGATTAAAATATAACACAAATATTGCAAACATACATATTATACAAGCTATTCCTTAACATATTTGTTATGATATATGCCTAGAACCATAATCCAAATTGCTTGGTGGGGAAGGTAAACTCTGATGTCTGTTTTCTACACTTGTTCTATTTATTCCCACATGTTTTATTAGCTGCCAATTCTGGGACTAGTCTACCTAAACAAGAGAGCAAATTTGTGTTAACGTAACATCACCTCACTGACAAGTTTACCTCTTATTTTTATTATACTTGCCAAGAACATTCTGAGTGAAGTTGCATTAATTTGGGTTTCTTAGGCAAACCTAGTAACTTTCTACTGTAATACTGAAGAAGATAGATATCTAGAACACACTGGAGAAGATTTGATTTGTTTTTATGTTTTCAATCTAGGAAGCATGATCTCTCTAGAATTGCCACAACACCTCCAATCCTTCCAAATGATCAGCTTGAGCATTTATCTATCTCCACATCAGACCACTATGGAATCCTAGATCCCCTTAAGAATCTGGTAGAATCAATAGACCCTCTTCTCAGAAAAAAAGCCCACGGCAAATCAATTATTCAGTGACATTTCTGGTGTTGGCAGACTCCTGAAATCTGTCCCTGAGTATCCTCTGGGGCCCTGATTATCAACTATTCTCCATGAAGCTGTAGACCTCAGCTCCACACACACTCAGGGGCCAGTGAGTTCACGGAGAATTTCAAAGGCGTAGGGTGGATATATGCCTGCAATGTCTCTGTGCGCCATCCTCGCCTGAGGACAGGTAATGTTTTAGCTGAAGATGAAGTTGCAGGGTGAATTTTCAAAACAGGTGTTTAGTTAATTCGTTCTGAGCTATTTGTTCTGGGCAGTGTATCACAGAAATCAAAGTGGAAGAGTTAAGTAGCAGGGACAGTCCCTTTTGTGGACATCAAGGTTTAGAATGGAAGGGTGGTATGATTAAGCCTCTAAAGACTCCAGAATGTGGAAGAGGCGACTACAGTGGATTCTCCTGTTTCTCTGGCTATCTTCCTTAATCCCCAGAGCCTGGACGGTGCACTGGAATATAAAGGAGAAGCTCTAAGCTAGTGCCCTCACTCCCTCTGCGTCAGAGATCACAGCCTTCAATCTTTCCCTCTTTATTGGCTCCTACATCATCATTTAAGCATGATCAAATTTCTTATCCTGAAAGGCTTCTCTTTCATTGCTTTGCTCCTCCAGTTACCCTCATTCTTCAGCTTCCTAGAGGATTCTCTGGAAAGACCTGTCTACACTCTACTAAGCATACCCACTGTCTCAGCCCCCACTTGGCACCCCAGTGTGGTCTGGCTTTTGTCCTTGGTGTTCCCTAGCTCTCCCTGAGTTTATCAATCACTAGTGTATTTCTACATCCAGTACACCTTTCTCATTCTCCATCTGCTCTCCACTTTCCCTATCTTGAAACCCTCTCCCTAACCTTCCATATCAAACTCATTTTCCTCCCACTTCCAAGACCACTCTTCCCAGATTCCTCTTCATCTCCCCTATATCTTGGACTCCTTTTCTCTTTCTGGGCAATTTCACTGCTTCAGTTATCATCTATTCTATATGCTTACAAATTCAAAATCTGTGTCTCTAGCTAAGCTAACTTTTCTGAGCTATAAACCTGTATGTCCCATTGTTTGCTTGACACAGGACTGCCCAGAGCAGGCTTGGACCCCAGTGAGTAGAGTGGGGAACAGGGGAGGATATCAGGGGCAAGCCAGGTAAATATTTTTACATAGAATTGGCCCTAAGACCCCTTCCAAAATGTTCAAATAATTTATATATTTTCCCTGGCCCATCTCTATGGCCCTAGCTGAACAGTGCCACTTGGTTGTCCCAAAGTCCTCTCAAATCTCATTTTAATCTACAAGCAAAGTCATCAGTTCCCTCTCCTACTTGCCACCCTTCATCCCTCAAGTACACTCTTATGTAGTAAATGACTCCATGATGTAACCAGTTGCTCAAGCTAGGAACTTGAGTTTACTGACTCCTCTCTTCCTTCATCCATATGTTCAAAGAATCTCCAATTTCTGTCTACGCCCTCCTGTACCTCCACCTACTTCTCTCCTCTGTCACTGCCACCTCCCTACTTGAGGCTGTCATCTCTTCCTTGGTTCACAGTAGCCCTTTCACTGGTCTCCCTGCCTCCAGACTTGCCCTCTTCTACTGCACTGTCCACATGAAGCCAGAGTGACTCACCTAAAACACTTGCTCTAAAAACAAATTTGATTTTGCCAGCCTCTTATTTCAAACTTTTCCCTGATTCTCTCCTGGCCTTGGGATAATGTCCAGACTTCTTCTCAGGGTTAGAGAGAAGCATTATAGTGGATTACAGCAGATCTCCTCAAACTTCAGGGTACTCAGGAACCATCTCTGGGTCTTAAAATGGAGATTCTGATTCTGTACCAGGGTTGGAGCCTGTGTTCTTGCATTTCTCTCAAGTTCCTGGATGAAGCTAATGATAATGGTGATTGCACCATACTTTCATCCCAGATGAGCTAGAGCTCAAGACGTGTCACTCACTAGGTCTGGGAACTCAGGGAATCACTAAACCCCTGGGTCTCTCATTCCTTGTAGATAAAAGTGGAGATCATGGTGATATATTTTTTCTTAAGTTTGTTATTAGAAATAACTGTGTTAAGCTGAAATTACTTGCAACAGGGCCTGGAACTCTTTGCAGGTTGCAGGTAGTCAGAAAAGAAAGAATGCATTTTATAGACACCTTTCCAAAGACCTGTAAAATTGAGAAATGGAGACAGAAAGCTTTACTATCTGGTTTGATAAAAGGGAAATATTGGATACAATAGAATGAACTTCTCGCCAAGTGCTGTTTCTGGATTAGACTGATAATCCGCTGGAAAGGAAAAGTTTTAAATTTATTATTTAATAAATAAACAAGGCTAGAAAGTCAATGCAAGAGCAATAGCATAACACAGAGAAGAGCATCCCTATGGCCCTAGCTGAACAGTGCCACCTGGTTGTCCCAATGTCCTCTCAAATCTCATTTGAGGTCTGGCTTTGAAGTCTGGTCCACTTGAGTCTTTTGTAAACTCAGGCAAATTAGTTTGCATCCCTACCTTAAAGAAGGAATCAAATGACTGCTTTTACCATTACTTTAATAGTTCTGTATTTTTATTTTTATTTCTTCTCAACTTGTTCTGTTATAATTCTGGTGCTATACTGGACCTTAACCCCAACTCACTTGATTGTTAGCCAAGTGCTGACGTACTCTTTTGCTTATTTATTCTGCCAGAACAGGAATAACAAATGAATTGATCCTAAATTTTATTTTTGGTTAATCATTTTGATGTACCAGATTATTTATCTAAGAATATACTTTTGCGTGCTTACATTACTTAAGAACACAGTTTTCGGTTTTACTTTCAAGTCAATTGCGATTATAACACTAAAGATGGGGGGAAAATGGACTTCTGTGGTTCTGGTTTCTAGCTTGATTCTGTTCTCTAATGATTCTTTACAACTATTCATAAGACAATTTAAATAACATGTCATAGTCATGTAACTCCTAATCCTTTTTAAAAGAGTATCAGTAGTTGTCCTGATCAAGGTGTCAAACTACTTACCACCTTTTTTGACAAAAAGCCATACATATAGGTAACTAATTCATTCATGCATTCACTCATTCATTTATCAAGTAGGTCAAGCCAGTATTGCATTTATAGTTAAAACGGTCAAGGTGTTCAGTTTTATCTATATCATGAATCTCTACATTGTGCTGATTACCATTTCAGGAGTCTCCTATGAAACAAAGATTGTCTATCATGAACTTGGACCAAATGCCACTCAGTACAGAATTAACGACACTTTGATTTTGTGTAAAGTTTTTTCCTCACATAAAGATCAATACTTCTTTAGCAGATTCATGGGTATAATTTGCAGGCAGGGAAACAAAAGCATCCACACCTATCTAAAAGGCTGTCATGCTACCTAAATGAAGTAACATTTTCATTTTTCAAAATGATTTCTGGTCTTGTAATTACATGCATTTATTAATTTGTTCTCTTGAACATTTTTATAGTAATAACACAGAAGAGTCTAATCATTGAGTTTTTATAACAACTACAGTCTAGTTTTGTTCAATATTTTCTTTATTTTCCTAATTTCCAAAGTGATGTACATTGTGCAATTTAGAAAGTACTGAATGGTAAAAATGTTACAAATCCATAACTTCAATCGAGGGCATATGTGACATTTGAGCATATTTTCTTCTAAAGTTATGTTCTACTCTTTAAAAATATTGGTGTAGTTGAGATCACACTGATTATTCAATCAATACTTTTCGTTTCACGTGGAAAGCAGTCAGAAGTACTTTGCCATGTTATTAAATACTTTCCCAAACACCTCGTTAATGACGTCTAGTATCACTTGAAAAGTCATTTAGTAAATTTTATATACTTTTCAACAGTATGTAGAAGTCCTTTCAAGTCCTAGTGAAACTTCAACTTAATTTAACAAACACTTAACAAAATATAATGTAAAAAAAAAACCCACCAAATATACTTGAAATTTTAGGGGTCAGTAAATGATTTGTGTAAAGGGCCAGATAGTAAATATCTTAGGCTCCAAAACAACTCAGGTCTGTTATAGTAGATCACAAGGCAGCCGCAGGCACATGAATGAAAGAGTATGGCTGTGTTCCAATAAAACTTTATTTATGGGCACTGAAATTTGATACGATTTCACCTGTCAAAAAAATTTTTGCTCAAGATTCTTTCGAATCATTCAAAAATGCAAAAACCTATACTTAGGTGTCAGCTCACATAAGCAGGCAGTGGGAGATTTTGGCCCTTGAGCTGTAGTCGATAACCTCTGCTCTAGTTCCTGGTTCCAAGAACTTCTCTGAACACATGCCTGTGAATTCTTTTTAAGAAGTAAATATCTTTCATTAGATGCTAAATAAATTCTTAAACTAAAAATGTTTCAAGAATCACTGTCATAGATAACATACATGAAAGCACTTTGGAAGCCATAAATCAGTAGTAGAGGCTACATTTTAATTAACTCAGACTCCCGCAGTGGCCCTCATGGGGCTGGGCAGCTACCCTGGGCTCCCTCCGCAGGAGGTGGAGCACGGCTTAGGCCCATGCACGGTCAGTTTCCACCAGAGCGGGAAGGAGAGAAAGTGCCCAGTTACCTATCCATTAGGTCACTTCTCAAGTGAGTAGGACCGGTGAGCCAAGGGAGGGACATTTTATCCCCAACATTTTCGAAAGAGAGAAATTCCTTTAAATGACAAGTATAGAAACCTGGGGGAATGAAAGGTTCTCTCATATTATTTTTAATTCAAACAAGCATTCCTCATTTTTTTATAAATTTCAGTCATCAGTGTAAATTGTTGAAATGCCAATAGGTAGTTACAGTTCACAGCATATGTCACAGACCTAATTGTAAAGCGTGGTCTCTGTTGTCCAAGAAGGAAACAGTGGGCTGAATACATGCATAGCAATGTATAGATGAGTTTTCAAAGCCCTTGACAGGTAAAATATTTAGTTTCATAGGTGATGTTTCTGTTATCCAACTATGGGTGGAAAACTGCCCTCCAGGTGTGGTCCCCAAGCAGCTCTGGCTTGTAGTCCACACTCCCCACCTGCTACTTCACCACAATGGTGTGGACCCCCCACCCATTAGGAGCCTTCCCCCAACTTTTCTTAGGGACTGTTATTCAGCCTTCAAGACAACAGCTCTAGAAGAAGCCTTATTTGACGTTTTCTAGAAATGTCTTGAAATTTCCAGAGCACCCTGTGCACATGTCCAAGCATTTCCACATGTCCTCTTTCCTTTCTTCCCTCACTCCCTTCCACCACAGTACTTAACTGCTCAGCTCACGCTGGTAATAGGCTAGACACCAGGAGGATGGTGGGAATGAACATAGCACCTGTCCTGCCTGAAGCTTACTATTGAGCAGGAAAGATGATTTACTCGAGCTAAAGTGTGCTGAAGTATGCTGTATGTGCTGAAGTACCAAGAGCTATGAGAACTTAGAGCCAGGGTCCTAATCTGGTGGAAGAGTTATGGACAAAGAAATTATCCGGGAGTCTCTCTCCCACACTAACATGGAAGTGTTTTGCAGGTGGAAAACTGGTTTTTCTTTCATTGCCAAGCAGCTAGGAAGGCCCAGCGCTGGCACTTAAGCACTCTTCGTAAAACCTCCAGAACTAAAGTACACTGTGTTCACAGAGCTGCTTGATGTTGTTGGGTTTTAAAATGAGTCATCCCAAGGCAGATGCCAAACTGTGTAAACTTTGCTGCCATGCTGCTAAAGAGCTTGGATTACGATGGTCACCCAAAGCCGTATGATTTCAAGGCAAGTCAAAGAAAGACACTGGGTCGGCCACCAGTTATAAAAAGGGAGGGGAGTGGCTGTTTGGCTCTAAACCTTTGAGATTCTGTGGCCAGACATCTGACTTTTTCTTCTTTCATTCATTCAGCACATATTTGTGCCAGTCTCTGTGTTGGATCCCAGAGACGGGGGAGAGCCCTGAATAAAGCAGGAGGGTTCTCTGCTCCTGTTTGTGTGACACATTGGCAGGCCTTAAAAATACACACATTGAGTGATGCTTTGGGTGAAAATGAAAATAACACAAAATTGAAACCACAGTTTGTCAGCTAATCCTGTGAACATTCGGTTTCCAAGGAAGTGATAACAGATTTCCCCTCTACTTTATACACAGAATTAGTATAAACAACCTGAGATCAGCACATTGCATTCCCAAAGCTGTAAAGCTGCGACCGCTGAGTGAAGGCTTGCGAGTACTTTGGCTACAATCATTTTCCCTTGATGGAGGCTGAGGACCACCTCTGTCTAAATCTCTAAGACTGAGAACAGATAAAAATTAAAGCTGGTTTTAAATATCACCACATAACTGTTTAAATGGTCATCCCTCCATCAGCAACCAACTTGAAACAGTCAAGAGCATAGCTTGTAATTATTGATTAATGTTAGTGTTATCAGCAGTACAGGGTATAGTTCTGTCTGGTATCTTTTAAAATCCCTGGTAGGAAGAAGATTATTTTGCTCAGGCACAAATATTGGAAAAGCTAGTTACCATCATTCCATCCCACCTCCAACCCAAACAGCCTCTTCCACAAACACACAGTCCCCGGCTCCAAAAACACGCACCTCATGTACACACACACCACACATGCACATCACCCCCTCATTTTCTAGGTGAGGATCCAGAAAATAAAGCCAAATGTGGTTTGGGGCTTTTCTTTCCAACTCCACAGTAAACCACTAATAACTGTAATGAACAAACACGAATAGAAATCGAGTTGCCTTGGATGTTGGAGGCGACATGTACTTGCTTTTGAGGGTAATTGCTTCCCTTCAGCCAGCTAGTGGCAGCCTGGCCCTAAGCCTGAAATGAACTTCCCTGTTCATGCATGTGATGCTATTACTCATGAGCAGTTAAAACCTGGAGTGCCGGATACAGACAAGGACCTCTCCTTGTTTTCATCTTTACCTTTTTTTTTTGAAAATCGCAGCTGTAGCCACAGTTACGTCATACAAGCTTTTTGCCCATCTATCTATGAAAACAACAACAAATGGCTTCTATTAGGACCCCGGGAGGGATCTGAATATTGGTGGAAGCTTTTTCACTAACCGCTTTATCATATTAAAAAAAAAAAAGAAAAGCCAATTCACCTTTCTGAACTTCAGTTTTTCTTACTTTTTTGATGAGAGGAACAAAAATCCCTCCCAGTTCCTCGTTTAATGGTTCCGAGGAAATGGGCTTGGATCAGAAGCATGCTTTCATAGGGAAGGAAAACACCAAAATGATTGTTGTGGCCCTAAGAGGTTTTATCTCTAAATATCTTACTGTATCCACAGGGGATTCCTTTTCCTAAATTTCACAATTCTCTTCTGGGCTTCCCCTTCCTTCCTTCTTCTTCCTCCTTATCTTTCCCTCTCCTTAGCCTCCTAGTCCTAATGGCTAAGCTTTAATTTTTTACTGAACTATTGCAGAAAAGACTGGTTGTGCAACTCATATATGAGAGAGTGGAAGTTAATTCTGCTTTTTCACTTGAGTCAACAAAGTCCCACAGAGCAAAGCTGAGGAAAAAAAAATTGTTCAAAATTCCTAAAATGGTGGTACCTGTAAGATTCTTTAAATGGGTAGCTTGACTGGCATTCAATTTTGGCTGATGTTAAAGAAAATCTCTCATTTCTATTTAACCACCTGGTCCTAAATAGGTCACGCATTACACACTAATGCCCTACTTCAAAAAGAAGCTTGTTGAAAGTCATAAAATGACAGATGTGGCAAAAAAAAAAAGTGTGTGATATAAAAAAAATTTCATGTTGATTGGCAATATGTGGGTATTTTGTATTAAGTAAAATTTTTGTTTGGAAGATATCCTATGAATACCCTCTTCAGAATTTAGCTTCCATACCTGTGAAATGAGTTGAAACTGACCTATCCCTTCTAGTTCTTATATTCTATGACCAAGAACAAGAGATTCAAGGAAAATAAGCCAGTCTTCTGATTTGTGTTAAGATTTCATTCAGTTTTTAACATAGGTCACTCATTGGTCCCAAATGCAAAAGGTACAGAAGGCTATACAATAAAACAACCTCATTGCTTCCTCTGTCTCTTCAACACACTTCTGCTTGTGGTTTCTTTAAGAGCGACTTGAAGTATTTTTAAGTTAAACGTTGGTTGATGAGAAGCTAGTTTGGTTTTGATCAGTATCAAACATTATAGCACTCTTAGGATAATACATTATACATATTCTTAAACTTCTCTCACTTTCCATCCACAATTTCTTGAATTCCTGTATGTTTACATCTGTATAAGTCATAATCATTTTAAGGTATTTTAATATGTATTACATCGTTTGCTCTAGAGGAAGTGATAACAGATTTTTTGGATATCATTTACAAAATTCCACCTTGCAAGGCAGAATATAAATGATATGTTCTTTTCTACCATATATGTATTAAGATGTTGCCAAATGTCTAATGGGAAGCTAGTGATTGAGTGGTTTCATAAAGTCTCACTGTGACCTGCTCCAATAAATCATGAAGACGATCAATTGAGAGTTAAGGATTTGGCGATAGATCGGAACTTTCATGCAAGTGACAAAATGCCCATACGCCTATGAGCAGCCCTTACTGGCAGGCTGCTGGGCTTTCCAGAAGTGCCTGGGGTGGGGTCCTTCCAGATCCGTGAGGCGCCAGAGAGAGCGCCTCCTGTAAGAGGTCTAATCCTCCCCTCCCCAGCCCTCTACAAGCTTGGTAGGAATCCAAAGGCTGCATGACCACCATTTCTGAAAACAGAATAGAAAGACTCAAAGAGACAGCAAATACCCACTGTGCTCCTACAGCCATCTGCAAAACTGCTGATAGACCTGCAGAGACAGGACCCTTGTTATCCTCTGATGCGGCCTTCCATTCAGGGGAAAGAGCTTCTGAGGCCTCCTCCCCAGAAATCAGGCAGAGTGTGTGAAGAACACTTGTAGTCCGGAGGGAATCTCAGTGATGCCTTCCGACGGAGGATCCTGAGACCGGAGGTGCTGCAGATGAGTCTCCTGGTCTGGAGCCATCATCACTCTCAACATAGTAGAAATCCTTCCAAAAGTGCAGTTTTATCCAAGACATTTTTAAATGTCACCCAGTAAGTGTCGAGGTACAGAAATGAGTAAGAGACCACAGTTGCTCTGTGAGCTTACATTATGGGTTATAATATAATGAATACAACGGACCCTCAAAACATTTGTAATGCCACATAGACTATAAACATTATCTAAGAGAAACACAAAGGGTTTTCATTAAACATACCATAATACAACTTCTACATGTGCCCTCATATGCCTTAAAATTCAAAAATGTCTACAGCTTTAAGTCAGAGGTGAAATAGGACGTGTTGACAGGCTCATTGTGTTTTTCGAATTTGAAGATCAAAAAACCAGCAGAATGTATAATATGCATGAATGCCAGGATATATGAAAGCCAATATTATTTTAAGGTTAGACTTGGCTTATTCTCAGGAAAGAATTATGCAGTTGATAGTGAAATCTTATTTATTGCTCTTAGTTGAATGGCTGAATGCTCTTCCTAACCAATTTGTTTAACAGGAGTTGTTATTTAGGTAAGTCATGGAATTTAAAAACTACTTTATATAGGCTCTCTTAGAAAAAGAAAATACATCTATCATTTTATTTTGGCCACCTTCCAAATAAAGCACACTCTTCTTTTTATTGGACAGTTTCTAATGCTATCTATGTTTTATCAAATTAGAAATTGTTGGTTTCTTATATTTAAACATACATGTGTTTAAAAGAAAATGAGAGAGAGTCATTTTTACTTGGTTCTTCTAAATTATGAGGAGCATGTGCTTTTAGGTGTCCAAGATTATGTAGGGTTCGATGAATGGACGTCCTGTAGAGACTGGAGCACCCGCACAGCTCGTCTCAAATCCCTGGATCAGTGGTTATTAACCTGACCTTTGGTCTACTATTTTGCACTAGGGCTGAAGAAGAAATGCTTTTTATATTATTATCATTATTATTACAATGACTACCATTTTGCATTTTTAAATAAAAATCGTTTTTTACTATAAAAAATAAAACAGCTTGGCCGCTCTCAAGCCATTGGTTAAGTTCAATATATTTTTCATCCTTTTAAGGTAAATTAATTAAGGATTGAGTTCTCTCATCAATAAGTATGGAAGGAAGTTTATTTTAAAACATCCAGGAAACTAAAATATACATCTTGGCTTTACAGTGATAAATTCACAATCTTTAAGCACAGGATATCGAACTCAAAATGAATTTCAGAAATGGGGGAAAGAAAGGTACAAAAGACATTGCATTTCCCTCTCTGATGAAATATATTCCTCTAGACCATAGCAAATTGTGCGTGTGATCTTATGCACTCAAATACCTGGCCCTGTGGGGGTTATCTGGCAGATTAGTATGTATTAGAGATGTGACTGAGGTTACGGATTCAGTCCTTCCTCAGCACACTTAGTTTTTACAAATG
Source organism: Smutsia gigantea (assembly GCA_032199065.1). Taxonomy (NCBI): domain Eukaryota; kingdom Metazoa; phylum Chordata; class Mammalia; order Pholidota; family Manidae; genus Smutsia; species Smutsia gigantea. Next base: position 69,949 of record JAVSCE010012958.1, read on the forward strand.
GCTGATCATGCTGCTTTGCTGGACAAGATTGCGTTCGTCATTAGATGCAATGGGAAGCAGGTATAAACTGTTAAATAGATAAATCAAAGACACTCCCTCCCCACTGCTCAGGAAACAGTTGCCAGTGTTCAGATATGGCTGATAGTTAATGAGCATGATAAAGGTGATCTTCATATAGGAGGGAAGAACAAAAAACAAAATAAAACAAAAAGCAGACACAATTACTGTCCTTGAGGAATCTCAGAGAGTACTTACTGGATTTTCCAAAAAGCATAAAAAGGAGGCAGGGGATACTTTCTGTTGTTGATATTAGATCTGCAATGTCCTCAAAGACTCCATCTGTAGGAAATGATGTTGATATGGGGAATTCACATACAAGAACCACTCTGTCCCACCATGTACTGATCTATGCTAAATACTTTGAGACAAATTATCCTTTTTCATTCAGTCCTTGTACATAGTCCAGCATATATATACTTTTATATACAGTCCTGACACAAAAGCAGAACCTCAAACAAGACATTGGGAAGCCCCTGAGGCAACCTAGGAACTGGGTTTGCTCTTCCAGAACAGTTTTTACAGAAATAATATCAAGTTTGCAGGGAGTAGAAGGGAAGACTCGACTTATACCTCCTGAAATGACTGTGGTTGCTTTCAGATCAAAACTGTAGATGCGAACCTGATAGTGGATTTAAAAGCAGAAAATTGGGACTGAATAGTGAGAGACTGAGACAATCCATTTTTATCTTAAAAGGCAACACTCTTTTTATCTTGAATTTTTTCTTACACCCCAGAGAAAAAAATCAAGGATGGTATTAAATCTGCATTTTTCAGGAGTCTTACTTTTTATTTTGTAAAGACTCTAATGTTTGACAAAATATGCTTGTATTTACACATTACCATGAACTCTCTTTTACCTCTAGTTCAGTAAGAACTATCATAATTACATGATTCTGAATGGAAGTACTCCAATAAAATCATACAAAGCATTTCTTTCTTTGTTAGTATCTACAGAACAAATTAACCAAATAGAAAGGTCTAGTCAGATGTTTTGTTTCATGGGAGAGTAGTTAGTCAACTCTCAGGAGAATTCATATTTGACCTCTCCACACAAAACATTCAGCTTCCAACAAACTGGGCTTGCAGATATGTCCCTAGAGACTAATATCAAACATTCCACCACAATTCTATGAGGCCTGTTTTAGGTTAGTTTTGACTGATGGCCTGAAGATATGGCTTGAGTTATTTTTAAAGTTGTTTTTTGAGTTTTTATAAAGCAGTGTTTGAGTGGGGAAGCCTCCTTCTTCAAAATGGGAACAACAGTTATAATTGCACATTTTCCATCAAGTCGAGTAGACCTACGGCCGACTTACCCAAGCCCTTCCCATTCTTACAGCTCACCTGATTCTTGAGTGGGATCACAGAGCTGATCCTGTTTTCATCTTATAGTTAAGGAAAATAATGGCTAAAAAGGTTCAGTGGTTTCCATAGCAGTGGATAAGTTGTGTGCTAGTACTAAAGCAGCCAGCAGGACAATCTACAGCTTCCGATTTCTACCCCAATACTGTCCTGTCTGTCATGTCTTGGTTGCAAGCGAAAATGGATAAGGAACAACACACAGGTCTGCTCGACTCCACCCTCAGAACCAAAAAAAGAAATGAAAAGAAAAACCTAAAAAGTACAACTTCTTGTTGGTTATTCTAACCCTTTCACATTTTCTAAATATGTGAATTTAAACTTTTTCTGCTGTAGAGCATATACTTGCTCCATCTGTTATCTTTCACACAGACCAGAGGATTTATTTCTTCATATATCTCATTTAACTCCCCAAATTTTGTCATATTCAGTCACTCAATCAAACAACAGTTCAGCTACACCGTAGATCTCAGAAGGGAAAGACTTTGCAATCCTGGTAAAGTCGCGGTTTGTCTCAAGATGTCCTGTGCACAGACCCAGAAAGGCTGGTGTAGCTTCCAGCAGAGGACTGAAGTAGCTAATCAAACAGTTCAAAAACTGTTCATGGAAGCTTATTGGTGCCTTGAGTTCAGATAAAAACCCTTTAATAGCCCCCTAACCTACTGTTTCTTTGATATCCTCCCCCACTGGTATTCTAATAGCACTCCAGGTATCTTCTTCGACTGCCTTTATAGAAAAATGAAAGAATTCTCCTCACCATGGACAGGCCCCTAAGCTTTATTCTCTGTCTTTTGACATACTTGCCATGGATATAATAGATGCAAATGAATTCACTACTCAATGAACATAGAGCACACAAATGCTCAACTTTCACGCATGAGACTTTATCTTCTATTCTGTTGAAAGAATCTCTTTGCATATATGTTTTCATTAGTACTAGTCTTGTACTCCATGCCTGTTGAGAACAGGAAGTGTTCCACCCATCCATTTCTTCAGTCGTAAAACATGTTCTGAGGTCCTGCTCTGCTCGGACTTGAGGCACACAGATAAAGCAAGCAACATCCTGGCTCTCGAGAAGCTAACAAGTAAAAGAGGCATCCACAGGACAAAAGACCAGTTATACAATGTGGCAAAAGAAAAATAGACATAATGTATGAACTAATGAATGAACTGTTCTTCCTGAGAGACAGTATAAAGCTACCGAAGAAGAATTTTTGATGGACCTTGATCAATGAGGAGAATCAGCAGGTGGACATGGTCAGTGGGTGACAAGGTGAAGGGCATTAGAGATAAAAGAGAAGCCACCCATGAAGGGCTCAAAGGCATAGAAGAACATAATATTTTTGAAGAACAGAGAGTCACTGGAAGTGTCTAAAGCATGGATGGTGTGTGTTGTGTGTGTGTGTGTGTTGGACAATGCAGGGTTGGAAAAGGGCAAAAGAGAGACTGGAGAAACTAGACAAGGTAGTAAAGGGTCTCTGTGCTAAGTAATGGAGTTTAGACTTGATTTTACTGTTAAAGAAGAGCTGTTGGACATGTTTCTTTCACTGGGAAGGGAGATGATCAGATAAGTCTGACAAAGATTTTTCTTGAGCGTTGTGGAGGATATTCTGAAACTCCCTGGGGAAATTAACTTATCATTAGAGAACAAAAGTCATGTAGTAGAAATGTACTTGGTTCCACTCAATAGAGTAAGAAATCTTTAAAAATATCTTTAGCTTAATGTAAGCAAGTAGGTCCATTAGAAACATGTGAGGACCTAAACTAAGATTTAAAGGCTGCTTCTGAAGTGGAATCAATAAAACTTGGTACCCAACAAACGTGTAGGTTGTGCAGGCAGGGAGGGAGAAGAGGAGAATGATTGGAACAATTGCCTTAGAAGACTAGGTGGATTGCATAACAATGCACTGCACATTGTTTCTATAACTATTTAACAAGCATAGAGAAAGATACCTTGCTCAATGAGGCTTACAAATGCTCTTGACTGGCCATCAGAGCAGCAGTTCAAATTAAAATCCTAAATGGGAAAATGACCACAGGTAAACTCAGTAAAGTACAGTTTGAATTAAGATTCTTCATCCAGTTTCTGTTTCTGCCCAAGTGTGGTGTATCAATCACACAATTTTCAAAGACTTCAACATTTTATATGATCATTATGCAGGAACATTTTAATATTTCTTACACCATTTAGATTTAACTTCTTCCAAGTTCTTGCCTAAAGAAAAGCCAAAACAAATCTACTTTACAGAATCAGTGAGAGACCTGAATGGGCAATTAAAATAGGCATGTAGCAATCCCAGATGAACACAGATGTATTTATACAGGTTGAATGAAGCTACTTTGAACAACTAGATGAAAATTAAGGCATATAGCCTAGCAAACTTTGACTTAAAGAACAGCACACTTTTACATATGGGAAAAAGTAGTAGTTATGGTGTTATTGGCATCTACATTTCATATATTCATATATTCAAAAGCGGTTAAAGGAGAGATAGTACCTTCACAATAGGGACTCTCCAAGTCCATGAACATAGTATATCTTTCCACTTATTTATTTGGGTATTCTTTATATTCCTTCAAAGTGTTCAATATAGTAGTTTCACACATTCTTATTAGATTTATTACAAGGTATTTGAAGGTAGATCAATGATATCATAAATGACATATTTTTTAAATTTCATTTTGTTTGTTGCTGTTATATAAGACTACAATGAAATGTATATTTTTATATATAGATATTTTATCTAGGAACTTTGGTAACTCACTTATAAATCCTAATAACTTATTATAGAACCATTTGGATTTTCTCCACTCAATATCAGTCATCAGCAAATAATGATAGTTTATATGTTTCCCTTCAGTTCTTGTACTTTTATTTTTCTCATTTTAGTGCATAGTCTATGATTTCTAGTTTAAAACTAAATAAAAGTGGTGGCGATCTTGTATATTCTTCTCCCGTTTCTGATGTCAGAGTAAAAGGTATCAGTATTCCCCATTAAATATAATGTTTGCCATATTTTAAATTACAATAAGCATAAAAACATCCTTTTATTCTTAGTTTGCTAAGTTTTTAATCATGAATTGAAGTCAAATTTCATTAAATGCCTTTTCCACAACTGCTTAATGGCTTTCTCTTTTATTTGGTAAATGTGGTGAAATACAGTGATTGTCTATTTAATTTTAAACTAAAATTGCAATCCTGGGATAAACTCAACTTATCATGATATTATTAACCTTTTATATATCACTGAATTCAATTAGTTACTACTTGGGGTAAGATTTTTGCATTTACTGCAACATTGTTTTTTATTATGAGTATGATCAGCCTATAAATTTTTTCTCCTAATGTTTTCAGATTTTGGTATCAAAGTTTTAATGGGTTAAAAACCATCATGTTTCCTATTTATAATACTTGGCATAGTTTGCTAAGATTGATGTTACTCCTTAAGGTTTGGAAAATTCACTAGTGAAGTAATTTGGGCTGTCCTTTTACTTTGTACATAGGCTTGTAATTACAAATTCAGTTCCTCTAATAGTTTTTAACTAGTTCAAATTTTATATTTCTGGTGCCAGTTTTAATGTTTTATTTATCTTTGGAGTTTTCCATTTTATCTAAATTTTCTAATTCTTTAGCTAAAGTCGATATTTATTTCAATTCATCTACATATTTATAATTTCTGTTGTTTTTCACTCCTTCCTCCTCTGATTTTCTTTTTTTTTATTAAGGTATTATTGATATACACTCTTATGAAGGTTTCACATGAAGAAACAATGTGGTGACTACATTCACTCATATTATCAAGTCCCCACTCATACCCCAATTCAATCACTGTCCATCAGTGTAGTAAGATGCCACAGATTCACTGTTTGCCTTCTCTGTGCTACACTGTTTTCCCCATGATCCCCCACACCATGTGTACTAAACATAATACCCCTCAATCCCCTTTCCCACCCTCCCCACCCGCTCTCCCACACCCCTCCCCTTTGGTAACCACTAGTTCCTTCCTGGAGTCTCTGAGTCTGCTACTATTTTGTTCCTTCAGTTTGGCTTCGTTGTTATACTCCACAAATGACCTGCTCTGATTTTCAATCTGAGATCAATGTCCTTTTGCCTGAAGATCATTTCTTTGAATATGGTATGTCTTTGATATATTCCGTTTCTGATTGTGTGAAAATGTCTTTTTTTTCACCTTCATTATCACAAGATATTTTATCTGAGTATAGACTTCTAGTTGGATCCTAATATCTTTTAGCAATTTTACCTTATCTTTCCAATGTCTGCTCTCCATGTTTTTTGCATTGGGTAGTAGGTAATTTCTTAATTTGTTGTTACATTGAAAGTAATATTTTTACCCTATTTTTTAGATGTTATTTGTCTTTGATTTTTAGTAGTTCAACCCAGAACTGCTTAAGTGTGTGTTTTTCATCTGGTTGGGGTTCATAGTTTTTGCTTTTTTTGTTTTTTAAATTGGTACCATGATGTATTTTATCAGTTTTGGAAGACCGGTCAGTATTTCTTCAACAAGAATTTTCCTTCATATTCCCTCTAAAACACTTTTTACATATGAAGAAAAATAATATTTGTTGACTAAATAGAATATTGAAAAATAGACTGCTGATTGATTTCCCTGTCTGTGGTACAGCTACCTTCCAGTCCCTCCTGTTACTATTTCTAAATTCATTTTCAAAAATCTCAGCTCAAAATATTTCACTCTTTTATTCTCAGTCATCAATGGTTACATCATTTCTACAGAAAAAAAATACGCCAACTCTAGCTGCAAACTTAAGCCATTGATGATCTTGCCTGGTCTACCTTTCCAAACTTGTCCTCTAATATTTACCTTCTCATGACGTGAAAGCCACTTTGAATAAATCACTTGCTGTTTTCCATGCATGCCTCATGCATCCACGTATAAATAAATATCTTTCCTAATTCTGTTGTTTTATCATAATTGCCTTTCCCCACATCTCCAGGAAAGGGGAGATTTATATAGGCTAAGCATCTGGGCTTCGGTTTCTGACAGGTGTAGGTTTGAATCCTGGATCCAGAATTTTTATCAGCCAAGTAATCTTGGCCTCTCTAAGCTTTGGTTTCTTCATCATGGAGATAATATTATTCATAAGGATAATAATAATAGACCCCCTCCTAGAGGGTCATTGTGAGGATTTAAAGAGAAAAACAAAATGAAGTGGTTAACACAGTACCTGGCATTCTGGAAACACACAGGGATATCAGATATTATTGTCAGTACTTTTTTGATATTACTCCAGGAGTGGTAGAGACTGTTCTTTGTCCACCTCGACATCCACTGTGCTGTGTAACCCAGAGGCCAGAAACCTGCTGCTGGCACCAATACCACTTCCACAGCTGTCTCCCACAGCCAGGACCTGGTTCCAGGCATTTTGAAATCACAGAAAGCATTCACATCTCGATGCCCCAGCCTGCCAGCATGAACAGCAGCAGGAACATGTCTTCCATTTCACTTACCTCTTGCATTGTACACACGTGTCTTCAGTTAGCAGAGCCAAATTTGCATCCCAGACACTAGAAGGTGCAGGAAATGTTAGCTGCCTGACAGCTAGGAGTTAGAACCAAGGTTGGGAGAAGCAACGCATAATATTTGCCACATGATCCATTCAAACACCACTTGATCCAAATTGTTCCTGAATTTTTCTTAGTTAGAAGTAATTATCCATCCTCCTTCTCTAAACTGGTAGTTTTGAAACCTCAGGACATGAGAACCACCTGGGAGCTAAAAAATACTTATTTTCATTCTCCAAAGAGAATACTTAATCAATTTCTCTAGAAATTGATTAAATTGGTTTGGGGCAGGAGTACACTTTAGAAATTTCTAAAATTTTAGTATGCACTCCATGGTGAGAACCACTGTTCTAAATTTTTATAATCTTTCATTTCTCCTTTTCACATCCTAACTTGTATTTAGTTATGTACAAAACATCTTTATTCTTCCTACCAGATTTTAATTTATCTGAGGATAGAATTTGACTCTAATCTATTTTTATGTTTTTATGTCCTTCACAACTTCTAGAAGATTACTTTGCAAATAAAAATACTGATATGTTTATCACATGCATGAATAAATGAGTGATATGTCATGTCTTGCAAAGAAAAGAGTATTAAAGATATCAGGCATGGCATCCAGTCCTTGCCTCTGTCCTGCCTGACATTCTCTCAAGTACACTTCTTTTGAATCTATTCTGCTCAGCATAGTTTTAAATAGAAGTGGGTATATTGCTCACAGCTTTAGCAGTCTAATCAATAATTCAACAGATGATGTACCTTGATAAAAAAATTATTCTTGGTTTAAAAAAATAACATTAAGAAACAGCATTGTCAGCTATGGAAAGTTTTGTCAATGAACTCACATCCCTTTAAGTATAAATCTAAAATCTAAAGGAAGAGACAAGAAAAAGAAAGCCAAGTCCATTCATGACATTGGATTTCTGAGCTACGTATTTATTTTCATAGATTCTCTCATATATCAATGTACTTCTAAATCAATCTCCTAAAACCCCAGTATGCAATGTTAGAAGTTCTGTGTTTTAAACTGTTATACAATTGCAGAATGACTTTGGAGGCAGCTTGACAAGAAGTTTTAGTTGATATTGATACCACATTTCTGAGTTCATACCTAGAAAAGTTCAATGTTATCCAAGTAGGCTCTGTTTTAAGATTTCTTATGGCTCATAATCATAAAATAGCTTTGATCAAGGATTTTAAGTCTTTAACAGCAAAATTTCCCTAATATCTTTGTCAAATTTACCCTCAGATTGGGGCTCCTGAGATAAGAATGACATAGTCTGTCCTCATCCTCTTTCCTACAACTTTCCCTGTTAGAGAATGATTAAAAACAAGCCATTTGGTCTAACCTTCTGGATACAGTTATTCCCCAAGTCCTTAAAAATATTAGTGTTAGGAATAAAGAAGAAAAAGTGTAGAATGATGTTTAAGAAAAGATAAGTTGATAAAAAGTGATCTGATTGGAAAAATTCATTCCCTGGCCTCATTTGCCTGCCCCACTCCATTTAGAACTGCTTGTACTAAAAGGTTAAATACCTTCAAAAAGATTTAGTTTTAAGGTCTTCCTTTATCCTGAATGTACCCAGGTGAAAGTCTGTTCCTAAGGCTCACCATTCCCAGCTTAAGATGAGATCCTGTGCTGTTCTCTCATATGTGTTTTCTCCATCCTTTCTTGCTAAATCAAGATCATGAGTCCACTCTCATGCAGATTTTTTTCAGTAAATAGATTGGAAAAAATCTTTGGAGATTTGCAACAATTTGAAAAAACTTGCAGATGAACTGTGGAGCCTAGAAATATTGAAAAAAATGAATCAGAAGTTAGGTATGTCATACTAGTCTATTTTGTCATCTATTACCATAAAATCAATAGTAGGCTATTAGTAGTTAAGTTTTGGGGGAGTCAAAACTTATATGAAGATTTTGGACTACATGGGAGCTGGCATCCTTACCATATTGTTTAATGATCAGCTGAATATGGTCATAACATCTTTACTTAAAAAACTCTGTTTGGATGTATTCATATAATGTATCATATCTAATGTAGATATATCATATGTAAATGATAGACTTGAAAATGAAGACTGAATTTCTCAGTGTATTTTTCCCCACCAAGAGTAAGAGAGTGAACATTCAGTTTGTGTTATTACCTCAAATTATATTCACCATCACCAAGGTTAGAGCTGAGTTAAGAGAATCCAGACTTCTTGAGGGCACAAGTTAAAAATTACTAAGTATATATTCAACACACGTTGACCTGGAAAAATGCCTACAACCACTGTACAGTTCTATGAAGTGCAAAAGCACAAGACTTTGAAATATTGAACTGACTGTTCTCACCTTACCCAATTCCCTGGTGTTGTCTTTAAAAAACACACAGAGTAAAAAGTAACTTCCTCCTTTTAAAAAAGTGAAGAAAATATAGTCGATGTTGTGAAGAATTTTCTACAGAGCAAGGCCTATTACATGGTTGTACTTAGACAACTGTACTTATTTAGACAATTATTTCTATTTATTGACATGTATTTGGATATCAATGCTTACGTATTTGCAAAACAAATATTTATTTGGACATTTAGATTTCAGATATTTAGTTTTCTGTCCTGATCACCAAATAAAGCAGTACAAGTGTTATAATGTTGTGTTTAAGGTTGTTTAAACACTTGAAATACTACCAACTCTGTAATCCCTTTTATTGTTTCTTCATTTTACAATATACTAATAATTTCACAAAATGGATGTAGTCTGGGAGTTCCCAAGTTCTGAGTGGCCATTCTTCATGGTGCTATCATATATATCTAAAACTAAATAAATATGAATAATGAAATGGCACCTTTCATATTAAATGATGGCAGTTAAAGGTATATACCTTATTTCACTATTAAGAGAGGAACATCTGATCATTATAAATGTGAGTAAAACTTGAGTTTTTAAGTCTTTCAAGTGAATCAGGTCTATTTTCCTCCTGCTTCCAAGCCCTCAGTAACCCTTTAAGTGTTTTTGTATTCACTAGGAAGGAACATTTCTGTGGAACTCATCAAACAGGGAATTCAATGTTCCTTGCAGATAATTTTGGCATGTTCCATTGGGAACTTCCTGATCTGAATTTTCATCTTTCCTGGGAAAAACCCCACGTGCTCCAAATCCTCAGTCCTTTCTCTGTTAGTGAAGAACAATATAACAAAAGTGCTATACACAGAATTAATGACAATGTATATTCAGCAAGACACTCTGCTGGAAACTTCGTCATTGAAATAAAAGAAGGCAAAATACAATTCAAATGTAGTAAATAAACCTCACATCTTAAAATTTGTTAAAAAAATCACAATGATTGATTTTCTGATTTGTTCAAATGAAAAAAATTAATTTCTGAAGTGAAGAAATAGGAAATATTCATATCTCTAATATATCCCAGTAAATCCTGAGATGAAAAATCTCATTTTCCAAGAAAACCAGTAGTACTGCCTTTGGTGACAATGAAAAACCCATGTTCAATGCCTACTTAAACCTTTTGAAATCCATGTTTTGTTCTTTAATGGTTTTCCTAAATTTAAAAAATAACTAGAATTCTTATCCTGGCCTTGGCTTCATTTCATATCAGTTTTTCACTCTGTAAGCTACTGCTGCTATTATTTATTCTGTATACATGTTAGTTTAGCCCTGAAGCCTGAAGCCTTTTGCTTTTTTCTGCCACTGATGGTTTCAACAGCATTTCTACTTCTGGACCATTGCTTAACAGCAGTCACAAAAACCTAGCACTTGGACTGAATTCTACCTACTGAATTTTATTTGGCTGGCTTAGTGCAGGACCTGTAAATGCAGATGCCAAGGAGACAGTGATGAACCGGCTAAATAAAGCTAGAGATTTGGAGTCAACAGCATATCTGGGGAGGTTGAAGCCACATGTGGGGAGGATGTGCCAAGAGAAAACATATAGTGCAGGAGTATCTTAGGACAAATGCACAGAACTCTCCTTAGGTACCCAATAAAGATTTGAGAAAGAAAAGAATGGCCTAGAAAATGGTAATACACTTGGTTATTAATTTCTATTTCAGTTAGAGCAAAAAAGACCCTTATTATGTTCATGGAACTCTGCCTCCAGAACTCTCCAGCAAGATAATATGTGATGACGGTTAGTGGAAGTTCTATCAATAGTCCATATTTATATCCTCGAGGTGAAACCACCCCCATTTCAATACATCCCACATTCTCATTGAATTCCACATTAGTGAATGATGAATACAAGATGTTTTTCACAACGTGGCTGCTGGCTTGATGCATTTTGCCAGCAAAACACACAGGAACTGCCAAGATAGGAAAGCAGCCTAGCCTAAATCACTCCAAGTGTCACCATGACTACAGCATATTTTCCTAAATTGGTGCTTTTTCACTTAAGAAACTATAAATGCACTCAATTGCTTAATTCATATTGACGCTTCATAATTTATCTTACAAAAAATGCTTTAATATACATGAATTATTTTCTTATTCACAGTATTGAATGAAAATGACAACGGCTCAGTTTGATTGTCAACACTGCTCAACATCCCTGCTTGGGAAGAAGTACGTAGTGAAGAATGACAGTCCATACTGTGTTTCATGTTATGATCGTATCTTTTCTAACTTCTGTGAGGAGTGCAAAGAACCAATTGAGTCAGATTCCAAGGTAGGTAGCAATGTCACAGAGTGATTGCATATGAACAGCTGACAAATGCTTTGGAATGCTTCTTTCCCTTTCTTGTTGACTGTGAACACTCTGATGCTCTGCTACTGAGTATAAGGACCTTCGAAATTACTTTTAATCAACTTCCAGGACTATACTTAGCACTACAAAATATAATATATGCAATCCTCACGGTGTTCTTGGGAGATAGTTTAGGATGCTAAAGACTAAAGAGTTATTTTTTATTTACTCAAAGTTACACTACTAAAATGTTGAGTTATTTCTGGAATAACAAGAGTAGAAATTAATAAATACACATAATAATAATTGGAGGTGTAAAGATTCAAAAATCTTTTTCTGACTTCAAATCATCCCCACTACACTCCCTGCGCCCAGATACCTCTCACACCTACAGCCCATTTCCTCCCACAGTGCACATTGTCGTATTTTTTCCTTTTTATCCTCTTCCTCCATTTCCTTTTGCCTTTGTTTTACTTAAATGGCGTTGAGATTTTGTTAAATCTCAAACAGTAATAGCATATTGCAACCTAAAAATAAAAATTGTTCCATGAAAATCCTCAGAGTTCATAAAAGGTAGAGAAAATGTGAAGAAATAGGATAGAGCCTATTTATTTTCCATGTGTCTTTAGTGACCAAGAAAACCCCAAGCTCTAGCTCTTAATTACCCCAGAAGAGCCTCCTCTTTATGGGAGATAGTAGCAATAACAACACTCCCTCAAGCTTCCAGCAAAACCTACCAGCACCAGAGCCCCAAGAGTGTTCCATGTTGTCTTATAAAATGGTCTGTTTTGTCGTAAACACATTTAATTAACTTTCATTTGCTGTCTCGTAGGATCTTTGTTACAAAGGCCTGCACTGGCACAAAGGGTGCTTCCGTTGCGCCAAATGCACTCACTCACTGGTGGAGAAACCTTTTGCTGCCAAGGATGAGTGGCTGCTGTGCTCGGAGTGCTATTCCAATGAGCGCTCCTCCAAGTGCTTCCGCTGCAGGAAGACCATCATGCCTGGTAAGGCCACAGGGGAGTTCCGGTCTCTAACTGAAGAGGCAATGCTTTGAATTAAGCCCAAGCATGGGAAGAGTGTGGGAACTGAGCTTTCTCCGCGTTTTGAGAAAGACATGTTTCTTGCTCTCTCTCCATCTCATTTAGGGTACTTTAGAAATAAAGAGATTATTCTTTCTGTCTTGAATGGGTCTATTAAAGCTTTCTTTGTATGTTCATAGAAACATTTTGAATGAGATTCTGAGCCGTAGAATAAAATAAATCTATGCCAATGATACTAAGTGCATTTAACACCCTGTCCTCAGCATAACCGATGGCCTCAGAAGCAGATTGCATCGTAGGAAAATGGGGCCCGCCATCATTATGCTGCTCAGCGCAATCTGGTTTGCGGGTCAGTCAACTTCATTCTCTCTTAGGGAAGACAAAGATCCATGCTAAACACTGCACTTTCAGGCAAGCACTAATTCTCCTGGTTTTCATCCTCCTCTCAGTCCCCACAGACAGCAACAGAAGAACATGCTCCTTGCATTTTCTTATATTGAAATCAAAGATTTTTAGGAGACCGTAACTACACAACAGCAACCTCAGGCATTTGTGCCCCAGGCATTCCTAATACCCCTGTGATGATTATTATGGTCCAGTTTATCTAAACCACACACAGCCTTTCAGCATGTCCACTTACACTATATCCACATCTCAAAAGTGTTGCTTACATAGCCCAAGAGTTTTCAGTAAAAGAGTGGTTCACCATCAGCATGTCTCAACTCCACCTGTTTTTTCTTTTTGCAAATAAAGTTTTGGAAACCAACAAAACACTCTTTTTCTATACAATTACCTTATCATCTTAACTTACAATACATTTTTTGAGTAATCTGACATATCTTAAAAGAAAATGAAGTTATGTTTGATTTGGACTAACAGGTTCTTACTTTTGGGGTACAGGTTCACGCAAAATGGAATTTAAGGGAAACTACTGGCACGAAACCTGCTTTGTGTGTGAGCATTGCCAACAACCAATAGGAACTAAACCTTTGATTTCCAAAGAGAGTGGCAATTACTGTGTGCCCTGTTTTGAGAAGGAGTTTTCTCACTACTGCAGCTTTTGTACGAAGGTAATTATCTAAGAGGATGGAGCTTGAGGAACCTTCCAGACCAAAACCATCTTTATCACCATAAAACTCCACCCAGAACATGAATTTAATATCCTAACATCTCAAGTGATTTGATATTCCATTCACAGCTGTTATGCAAGATTTCATGTATTCCGGTAGAAGGCACACGTCTCTCTTTGAATACAAAATAGTTCTTAGAATATAGTTTGATGCATTTAGTTTCAGGGAAATATGGATTTGTCTCTCAGAATAACTAAGAGAACCCATTTAACCAGGATGCGTAACTCTTCACATTATCTCCCAGCCACGCACATGTCTTCTTGGCTTGAACCTTTTGTATTTCTAAAGGTAGATAGGCAGGTTCAAGAGAGTGGTGAGATCATAAGGGTAATTCATTAGACAGAAAGACAGACAGAAGAAAAAAGACTAAGAGCTTCAAGTGGTTTCCTTTTCTTCCTGTTCCAGAGTATCACGTGGCACCTTTGAACTTGGGTGCCTATATCCCCTAAGCTTCTATGTCTAAAAGTCACTCATCTCTGTCACCTTGATTAAACCTGTCTATATTCCATAAAATATGTATGATATTTCCAAAGAACATCACATATATTCTGATATATATGATGTTGGCCTATCAGGCATCATACATTTAAAATAACACTCTAAATTGTTATCAGAAATCTAAATCATAAGAATATACTGGATTAATACTAAACATTTTTGAGCTATAGGCTATTTTGGCAGAACTTTTAAGACCATCTGTATATTTGCATCTGGGCAGCTAGACGTCTCACTACCTATTTCTACAAATACATATACAAACACACATGCACACACAGTAATTTCCTACATATATTTAAAATACTAGAACTGCATTTAAGAGGAATCAATAAACTCCTAAGTTATAATTACTAAATTATACTATAATAATGGCCAAAAATTACAATTGACAATAACATGACAAACCATCTTATACCTGGAGAGGTCCATTACCCTACCAGAAGCACAGACTTGGAAATGACTTTACAAGCAATAGTCGGACCCTATGACCCTGTGACATATCAAGCTCTGAAGAATTACCAGAGTCAGTGATATGCATTTAAAAACACATGCTGGAAATAAAATTTATTTCACTTTAAAACAAGATTTAGCTCACTATTGTGAAGGACAACTAAGTTGGCCATTTTTAGGCAATGTTTCTTAAAGACTTACACTAAAGGAGTAAAGAAATGTGTGCGAATTATGTTAAAATCATTTATTGGACGCACAATATAAAGTTTCTTCTGATGTTATAGAGATTTTAGAAGAGATTTCTCTAGCACCTAGGGACTGAACATTGTCTAAGGCCAAGGCACTGGCATTTCCCAGGTCATAGGAGCCTGTCCTATATTTAGGATATGATTTTAATTCACCAAAAATTTATAAAATGTTTATACTGGCTAGCCAACAGATCACAACATGCCAGATTGTTTTCTTTTTAATTTTTAAAACCACAAGTCCTTTAAATAAACCTGGATATAAATGTTTGTTTTCTTTTTAATTTTTAAAACCACAAGCCCTTTAAAGAAACCTGGATATAAATGTTTCTGACCAAGATGGTCTAAGCTGAAAAAAACAATTTGTTTCAACCCAAATCAAAGAACAAATATACAACAAAATAACATGGATGAAAACTACTCAACAACCAGGCCCTTAGAACTTTTTCCATTCATTTTATTTTGTGAAACTAAATCTTATTTTCTACTAAAAAGCAAGTAAACTCAAACTACAAAGGTTTTGAAATCAAACTCCTGAAGTTTCAAGCAGAGTATTCTGCAATCCATTGGCTGATGTTGACAGAGCACAAAATCATTAAACCTCCATTTTGCCAAAGAACTTGCTCTAAATCCTGGGAGCAATCAGTGGTAAAAACCAGGCTTAGATACCAGACTTCATCTTAGCCTGTCTGCTTCTTCAAAGGAACATAATAACAAACAAACTATTTTTAATGTTCCAGAGTTTTTTTTCCCTAATTAGCAGTCTTTGGCGTATATATCCAATTTTATTTTGCTGTGAGTACATTTCTCAAGTTTTGAATCTTTTAAGCCTTCCCTGTTAATCATTTGACTAAATAAGTCGAAGGAATTTTGAGTTCTGCTGTGCCCGTGGTAAGGCATTTGAAGTGAGTAGGGGATGTTTTAAATTGCTTTAGTTCACACATGCCATTATGTTTCCCATTTATTTATTTAGAATAGTATACTTTTTTCTTTTAGAAGAAATAATTTTTCTATCAAATATCCTCAATTTTTAAGATATTTATTGTAAAATTTCAAAATATCTTTACAATAATATTTTCAAAAGCTTCTATCTCACACAACAATTTTTTATTTGTCAACAATAAGATGGCTTAGAATAGGTTTACATTTTCTGTATCTCGTTAATTTGGATAGAAAGATTACAGAAACCACCTCAGAAACCACATTGCTTCAATCATTAGAAGACATGTACACAAACACATTCCACATTCCACAGCTACTCCAGGAGCACAATAAACATGGATTCGAAAGATGCTATGACTTAAAAATCGCTGCCCAAGAAGAGTTGTCCAATATTTATCCATCTGATTCTAAGCAATGATGTATCAGTCTTTTAAAAAGTAGAATCCATGGATTAAACTGATTTAGAAAAATATATTATTTTATAGAGGAATAATAAGAATCTCTGACAAAAACCTAGCATGTCACACATGTCAATGTATAAACAGTGCTCATGGCTTTAAGTCCTGAAGCTAAAGACACCGTTGCCATAGCACTCCATTTGCACTACATATGGTACTACAATTGCCTTCCAAACATGTTTTCCCTCAGTAGTTGCTCACTCAATCAACAAGGACTTAACCGCCTTTCAGTGCAGAGGAACCATGCCTTGGTATTCTGTTAATGGTGAAGTATGCAGGCAGTGAAATCCGGCTGTGTAGGTTTGAATGCCAGCTCTGTGTGACCCTGGCAAGTGACTTAACCACTCTAACTCTAGTTGCAGCTCATCTCTAAACAGGGAAAAGTGATAGGTCCTCGTTGTGTTGGCACGTGGAGAATACCGAATAGGTCATCCCTTAACGCAGGGCTGAGGACTGAAGCACATAATGGTGCTTAACAGTTCCAATCACTGTTGTTCCTGCTGGAGGAAAGCTTTCAGGAAATAGTTGCTTTTTCTCAGCATCCTTAAAAGTTAGGCATGAAAATAAGAATATAGTGTAGAAAACATATTAGCTCTAGTGGAAGATCTTTGAAGACCAACAAGAAAGTTCGAGAAAGACAAGGAAAGGAATCCAGAGCCTACATCTTTTTCATCTTCCTGAGTCCATTATGGCCCTGCTTCTTTTCTGCTCCATTGTAGGAGAAAAATTAGGATATTTCTTGCCAGTTCCACTTCACCCCTGTAGCCTTTTGCTTCTCATATTGATTCAACCAATCACAGGAAAAGACATCCTGACATAAGGCGGTAGAATAGCCAAAGGACCACTTGCAGACATGGAAGAGACACACAAAGGGTCTGAACTGTAACGGCTTCCGTAGTCACTGACTTTTTTGTGATCCTTTGGCAGGTGATAACTTCAGGTGGGATAACGTTCCATGACCAGCCATGGCATAAAGAGTGTTTTCTGTGTAGCGGCTGTAGGAAAGAGCTCTGTGAAGAAGAGTTTATGTCCAGGGATGATTATCCATTCTGCTTGGACTGCTACGACCACCTTTATGCCAAGGAGTGCACAGTCTGCACCAAGCCCATCACTGGTGAGTCCTTCAGGTCAGTGCAGCCCCACCAGGAGGCAGCATGGCTGTGTGAGTGCTACGGCGTTAGGTAGGAAATGCAAAACAGATGATCGTTCTCTGATGTTTCCTTTTGAGATAAACACACATGGGCACCCATATATAAATACGAATACTACACAACCCCTCAAGGCAAATATGGAGTGTAATTAGTGTAGTTCTGCTCTGCAGAAGGTAATTAATACTCAACCTAATGGTACTAATTTATGTAAAGTAATAATTGGAGGGAGGAAGAGAACAGGGTGAGCTGAGAGTCCAGAGAAGACCGCCAGCAGGAGGCCTGATCTAAGCCAGACATTCCAGGATTTTAGAGGGAGGGATATGTAAAAATCAAAATCTTGCTTAACTCCAAACAAGGATGAAGGAGCCTTAAAATACAAAGAGTTCTAATTAAATGCAAGTATTGTACAAAAATCTGAAGCTATGATAGTAAGGGTAGCATTGGTCAGGAATTAAACTTCACTTTAAGATGCTTCTAACAAAAGTATTATTCTCTTTCCTTTCTATTCACTTGCAAAAAGTTTTGATTATGAATAGATGAAATATAATGATAGCATTCTGCTGAAGGAACAAAATACACGTGACAAGATTTGCAAATACAGTTGACCCTTGAATATCATGGGGTGGGGCACAACACCCCATACAAACAGTTGAAACATTTTTACTCCCCCAAAACATAACTACTAATAGCCTACTGTTCACCAAAAGCCTTACTAATAACTTAGTTGATTAACCCATATTTTTTGTTACATGTATTAAATACTGTATTCTAACAATAAAGCCAGAAAAAACATTTTCCAAAGTGTTGCAAAACTTTTCCCATTTTATTTATTGAAAAAAATCTGAATGTCAATGGACCTGCATAGTTCAAACCCCTGTTGTTCAAAGGTTAACTGTAGATGTGTGGTAAACTGATCCATGGTAAGTAGATTTTCAAGGTAAAAAGCTGCATTATATTTTCTTCAGAGACATTTCTAAGATGCTAATGTTACAGTGAGAGAACTGAAGCTAGCATGACACCGAGGAACCCAGTAGCTCTTCTTGTAGGTGATTTACAGCCCCTGCATAATGGGGCAGAACTGTACTTCTATTCCCCATTCCTAGAATTCTTAGATCATATTTCATTTTTCAGTTTAGATATGCTACATAGAATTAAAGATTATTTCATTGCTTTCCTTTCCTCCATCTTCAAATAATCACAAAATTGAAAGTTGAATCTTCTTCACACATCTTCAAAGAAAGAAAAGAGTGTCCTGCAAACCCAGGCTTGGCAGGCTTTTGCTGACTTGCAATGGGGGCAGTGGGGGTAGAACGTTACCTGGATGAACAGAGATGGGAGCACAGTCCTGTTTGTCTGCACAGGGTACCGTGCTTTTTAGAATCACTCACTGGCCCACGGGCTGCATCTGGCTGGTGGGCATGTTTGGTTTGGCCTGCACATGTTTGGAAACAAGTAACATAAAATACATCTCTGCAGCCAAAAGTAAATGAAGACCCTGCCAGGGGTGAGCAGACTGCCCTCTCCTTCCCCCAACAGGGTCACTGTCATATGACTCTCCATGGCTGTCCCAATGTGTAGGATAAGCCCTCTGGGTTCTTCACACCTTGCCTGCATCACTCAGCTATGTCACCTCCCCAGGCCTTTCAGGGGCTCGAGTTGGCAATCCCAGACTATTGGCCTCCAAAGCTTGGGCTCTTAACTACTCTGCTCTCCTGCGTCTGCACATCTGCCAACTCCTGCAGTCAAGAGAATAAGCCACCATCTCTACCAGTTTTAGTTAGAAAATGGGATGTCCAGAAATGCAGCAGTACCTGGATCTCCAAAACCTCTTAATAGAATCTGCAATCACAGTCTAATAGATTCAGATGATTTATTCAACAATTTTTCTTGAACTGGTCAGGGAAAAAAGGGGGGCTTCCATAAGGAAAGTAGAAAATTAAACAATGCAAAATGGGTTTGAAAACTTTCTAGGGACCCAAATGGCTAATGCTGATCTGCAAAGAGCCTCTGTGAGCCCTGAACTTGATGAGTTTCAATTCTGATCCATCACAGATTCATGTGTCTGAGTGATTTTTTTTCTGATGGATTGTTTTGTATGAATCGCTGAGCCCAGTTTATTCAGGTTCAGACAGGAAAACCACATTGCCCTGCATGTGACATAGAATGATCAGGAACCATAGATTTTACCCCAAAGTAATCCAAATACAGGATTATGTATTTGATTTACAATAATCAGTCTTTTGATAATCATCTTAATCTTCTTCAGGCTCTGTGATAAAGAGACACCAAAGACTAAAATGCCAGCCAAAACTTCCAACTCACTTTATTATCTTTTGATCTGATTATTAAATATATATAGACCCTGCAGTAGAGCTTCTTTAAAATTAATTTATTTGAACTAATGTACCATTGGGAGTCCTCCTACTGCTATATTAATCTTCTGAAAGTTGCACATTTATGCAAGCAATATGTCAGCCAAAGAAACAATGTTAGAATATTTTCAGAATACATTTTACATTAACTAAATCTGTCTATAAGTATCCAGACGTGATTTTTAAAAATCCCATCACAATGAATTTGGTTCATTTGAAGAAACTCCTCCTCTAAGCTAGGAATAACATTTTAAACTTTCTGGCATAAACGAAACAGCTTGATGTAGTATGGAAGACTCTCAGCTACGGAGTAAACACCTTGGCCTTGTCTCTGCCCCTGACCTTGTCTCTGCCCTCTGGCCTTGTCACTGGGTGACCCTGGATAAATAACTCACCTCCAAGTCCTCATGTGCCTTATTTGTGAAAGGAGGGATTGAAAGAGTCACACCTTAGCTTTCTCCCATTTTTGTTTAAGTAAAAGTTTGAAATGTTATGATGTCTTCAGAAAGGGATGCTAATGTTCCTGTTTATGTTCTTTATAAAAGATAAATTCAGTCTTCATTGGGTGATATTAAGAGCCTGCACTCTGAAACCCGATGGCCTAGGATTAAATCTCAGATCCGCCACTTAACCATCTGGGTGATTTGGACAAGTGGTTGAATCTCTATGTCAATGTTCGTCTGCCAGGTAGGGCTGATGATAATACCAACCCCCTGAAGGTGAGGTGGGAGTTACATGGAGTAATACATGTGAAGCATGTGGAATAGGGACTGACTCATCTTCAGTAAATGGTAGCTCCAAAAATGGTAGCTTCCTATTCTACCAAATTTTCAAGAATAAATGAAGCCAGATAAAACTGTGTCCCAGAGACCCCTTTCCTAGATGACTTTCTTACTGCAGAAGACCTTCAGGACCTGAGGGCATAAACATTTCCAAAACTGAAACAGTTTACAACCATCTCACATGCTGAGTCAAGCTTTTCTTAAATTCCAGCTGTCCAATGCTTCTATTTTTTTCTTTATAAAATTCTAGAATTATTTTTACATTGGCATTTGTACAGGGTTTATTTTATACTAACAAAATCAAGAAAACCTTTGAGCATCAAAAGGCTAGGTGTGCAATAATCACTTTTATGAACAGGGATGATTTATGTATATAGAGAACATTATTCTTGCAGCCAGCATATTAATGTTTTGAATAACATTAAGCAAATTAATTGGTTCATTATTGATTTACTCTTATTAGAAGGTAATGATGATAGCATCATAAATAAGCAAGCTATAAATGTAATCAAGCAAAGTAGAGGGATTTCATGTAAATTTATCTTTGAACCAGTAAATTATATGTAAAGACATCAGATAACATTTCTAGGATGGAAATAAGGGCTCATTATCATGTGTAAGGACAGTTCATCTGAAATGGAAGGCTTAGTCAACTTTTCTGCTTTACCATTCCAAAGAGAATATTTGGAAATTGTATGTGAATCAGCACATGAACAATTTGAGCCTCACTCTATGGGTGATAAGTAAATCACAGGAAAGTCAGAGCTCAAAGGCAAGTTGAAGAAAACTTGGCAAATAAATAAAGATGCAAGCCTAGGGCATCCCAACCTTTCCCGATTGCTATACCTTTTCTCTTTTTCTGCAACACCTCAAAATCAATTCCTTGGACTGTACCCGGAGTACATATTAGAGATATAGAAATAGAGTCTCACTGAAAACTTGAAGCCCCAGTTGATATGATGGAAGTTGACAAATCACTTCTTAGAGAGTAATCTTTGGGCAGAATGGTCTCAGTGGCCAGGGGGATCAGATTCACAGGGGTTTGTCACAAGCCTAGGCTGAAGTTATCTCTGAACAAGGTAATAAGGTTGTCGCATTAAGCTAGCTACATGATAGTCTGGATGAGATTTGCTTTTTGGGGCTTTTAGAAATTGTATCCCAAACCACAATATGACCAAAGGACTTTATCCTAGGTAAAATTAAACGTGGAAAAAGAGGGAAGAGAAGGGAACTAAAAGTCATTAAAACATCAGACACCAAGCTAGGAAGCATACATTTATTTTATTATACCTTAATTTTGCATCTAAGAAAACAGGGTCACAAAGAGGAAAAGGAAAGAAATTCATGCTCAGATATCACTGACTTCAAAGCCTGTGCCCTCTTCCCACTTCCCAGGGCACTGTACTGCATTTCCTCAGCCGTCCTAGGCAATCCTCATCTGTTTCCAAAAATCCATGCTTTGCAAATCCAGCTTCTACCTACTTTTGTAGATTTTGGAGAAACTTAGGTGGGGACTGGGCTGGATCTCATAGAAAGACCTTGCCTATGGGTGACATTCTCAGGTGAACGCATGGCCACAGGGGGCGCAGCCTTCTCTTTTAGGTTACTTGCGTCTACCTGAGTCTTTCTCATCGCTGTACCTCCAGGTCCTAGAAGAGTACCTGATAGAATGCTCAGTCAATTCTTGGGAAGAATAGATAACTCTCTTTCTCCAATTCCTTTACAGGTCTCAGAGGTGCCAAGTTCATTTGCTTTCAAGACCGCCAGTGGCACAGCGAATGCTTTAATTGTACAAGGTGCTCTGTCTCCTTGGTGGGAGAAGGCTTCCTGACCCAGGACAAGGAAATTTTCTGCCGCAAATGCAGCTCTGGGATGGATATTGACATCCAGGAGTAGACAGTCCTTCCCCATCTGAAATATTCCTTGTTTTTGTTCTCACTAAATCCAGAACTCAGCTGAAGTAGCATTGCTGATTTAAGTTTAGAAAATATTAATGTAGAGTTTATAGCGGAAGAGTTTTTGCACACATTCTCATTGAACTATATTGTAAGAGCTAAGAAAAGGCACAGTCTAACACAAATGAATATATACTAAATCACAAAGGCCACTCTCCTTGCAAAATACTGCACTCTACTGTTAGAAACATAGGAAAATATATCTTTATTGTAATCAAGTATATGACCTATACCTAGAAGCCATGGATGTTATTACTGGAGACGTTTTTCAAAATTGCAGAGTAAAAAGGAAATTAAGAGATCAAACTGAAAGACGTAGGTAAGACTAATGTTTGCATTCCTAGCTAGCTAGTTATATATGACATGATAGGTTGGCTATGAATGGCAGAAGAACAAAACGAAACTGATCAGGAAGAACTGATTATCAATTGTCACATTTAAGAATTCTGTCATTTTCTCATTCTTCTTTTTTTGTTCACACATACTGATTTTGGAATTGAAAAGCAAAGCTGTGATTTGCCCTCATCCACACTGCTTCTACAGCTGGTTAGTTCCTGTGTTTAACCCATGGAGTCTGAGAATTATGGACACTCTAGCTCTCTCATACTCTGCATAGGTATAAAGGGGTCCTTTCTACCTAGGGAAAACAAAGCATAGGTTTCACACATTTTGTATTAACATTTTCAAAACCCACAATGACTTTCCTAAATACTTACAGATTCCACGAAAAGAAAGTCTATTCTTTCGAGCTAACCAGGATAATCATTGTCCCCAAAGGCAAACCTTTAGAGTAAATAGATCATTAAATCATCGCTTGTAGAAATGAGTTTTAGGGAAGGGATTGAGTGCTGGAACATGACTTTCATCCAGATATCTAAAGGCATAATAGAATGTATAATTAGCTCTGAGCCTCATGCATTTTGCCTTCTAAAATTACACAGATGATTAATAGGAAGACATAAAAGTGGGCTTTAAAGAAATCTAGTAATAATAAGAACTGAAAAAGAATAATTCACTGCTGATAACTCATGAACTGCAAAGCAGTACAATAGAGCAGTGCAGGCTGTAGATGAACCTTCCCCACCTGTGCCACCTGCCTCACTCCATACTAACCAGGCTCCAAAAGCTTCAGTCTCCTGCACAACCCTGAGGTGCCCTCCCAACCAGAAGCAGACATTCTACAAATGAGCAACAATTATTAGTCACAAGAGAAGTAACAGGCTTAGGGAAAAGTCTACCACCATACGTATATCTTTCAACCAGATGTCAATTGATAATGATCCTACCTAGCTGCCCCTGGACAATATTTTCCACTTTATGTGGGACAAATGGAAAACAACCTCTGCTCCCCACAGTAAATTATCACCATTGTAGCATCACTTGGATGGGATAAAGGGAGGTCAGGAAAAGAATCCCACACAGACATAACATTTTTATAACTGTGTACTCTGATTACTGCATAGTATTAAAGGTTCTGATTGAAATCTAATTACATGCTGTGGCTGATTACAATGATTAAAATAGTATCACAGGAGATTCAATTAAAATTGTTATGGAAACACAATTTTTGAAACAGTTTAAACTGTAAGGACATTTGGAGATGCTAACAATCTAGAAACACTAATGAAAGGTCAGACTACATAGGCTCTTTGAAAGATGTAGTAGTCTTTTTTTTTTGTATTAACAATGCCAAGACATTTTCTCATATTCACATTATGAAATATAGACAAAACCATCAACATTTCTCCTGCAAAGTGAAATTGCATATGCGGAACTAAATATACCAATTGGTCTATGATCGAGAAGTAATAGTGTCTTACATATATGCAAAGCCAAGCTAAGTCTGGATAGACACACAATATTGCTTCAGTTAACTCATTATAGATAAGTATACAAAATGTAATGTTTTCTTAGTTAAACAATTGGTCATGTTTAGGTATTTTGCCTTAGATGGGGTGGGGTGTGACTATGAATGTGATCAGACTTGCATTCTATCTGTATAATTAAAGTCATGGAAACATTTCCAAGATAAAGAGATTTTTGTTATCCTTTGATACATGTATTTAAGTATATGTACTTTCACCTATACATAACGCCACATTCCAAATATGTATTCAACATAAACTACGTGCAAAGTTAGAGTTCAAGCTGTTGTGGGTCTGGGTGGTGGGAGAGTAGACCTGAGCATAAATGTGGGAGTGCCACTTATAGAGATCTTCTCCCACAGCTTATAAAAGCACCACTGTAGACTAACACATATATGCAAAACAACTAAGAAGGCTTCATTAGACTTACATACACACACAAAAATATTGTACTATATACTATAGTTGATCTAAGATCAGTAAAGGGAAAAGTTCTCTAACTGTCCTGTCCACAGTGGGAATGGACTGACTCAGGACACAGTAGGCTCCCGGTGATTCAAGGGCTTACATCTGTACAGGCAGAGAAGCAGAAGCAAATCCTGTGTGTTAATAACAACCAGATGGCCTGGAAGTAGCAGGGAGACCATGCCAAAGAGCAAAAGGAAATGAGATTGCTTGAAGAGAAAAGGTCAGATGAAGGGAGAATATTAAATCTTAGGAAAAATGGTTTATATTAGCTTTATCAGGCAGTAAAAAGTTAGGAATTATTCTTAAATAGAAGAGAAAAAAGCATTAGGGCAGGGTTTGAAGACTATCGTGCTAATGATTCTGTGTGGCCCAGAACTGTAGAGTGCAAGTTCCAAAGGCTAGGTCTCCTTAGGCAGTAAGACATTTGGTTAGTGCCTCCAGAAGAAGAAAGGTAGAAGCATTTGTTGATGCAAGCCAAGAGCTGTATGTACTGATGGAGATGAGTATGCAAGCCAACTAGTCAAAATATTTTATGTTGTCATGCTAGGATTAAAGATGACAAAGACAAGTGCAGAAAAGGATGTCTGCTTCCGTGATAATAGGTTTCAATTTTCACTTAATAAAATCATAAACATGTAATATTGGAACAGTTAAGTGAAGGGTGATAGGGCTGTTATCATGGGTTCCAAACTTATTAAAACTTAAAGGAAATATTAAATTACATTGGCATAAAAGATTGGTCAACCATTGTAAAAATGGTAACATTGTCACAAAAGGTCTTGCTTAAAAATCACTGCAAGATTTATTACCATAAATTAAACATATGTCTGATGATAGTAACGACATTTTTGAATTTAAGAAAAAAAGTACTTTTTAAATCCACTTGGTGTATCGGTAATAATTCATATTCTAAATAAGAAAGTGATTGTTACAGTATGTTTTAGGTATATTTAATTGAGCACATAAATTATTCTCAAATGCATTTATAGATATAGGTTTATTTCAATTAATACCATTTTTACTTGCTTTACAAATTGTGATTTTCAGAAGTTTCTTCTGCTGAATAAATTTGCTTGGGACATATTTCTCAAGTTGTTTTTAGAGATTTAGTTTATACATTAACTCTGCAGGTATGAGATAACTTTGTAGGATTTCTACTTTTATTATATAAGCGGGCATGATTACTTTTATCTTCTTGTCCCATCCATTTTTACAACACCCAAATTATATACTCATCATTTCAGAGTAATAACACAATTGAATTCTGTCTAACCCAAATGCCTCTCCCACTAAACTAGGAGAGCCATATCTGTGCACTTCCTTACAGTGATCAAATTTTATAACATTCTAAACTAGGAAGAATCATTTTGTTTCTAATTATCATTTCTGTGATTCTAAAAATATTGTATCAGAATTCAACTGGGTTTTCCTATTTGACTGAAATAGTCATTTGCTAATTTCTTGTCCTTTCCATATTGGAGAGATTTTTTTAATTCTCAGTGGTTTTAAAGCTCATAGTTACAGATCAGTAGTTGCCAGAGGCAGTGTGTAAGGGAGCTGACAAAATGGATGAAAGGGGTCAAAAGGTACAAAGTTCCCATTACCAAAAAAGTCATGGAGATGAACTATACAGCATAGTGACTATAGCTCATATTGTATATTTGAAAGTTACTAAGAGAACAGATGGATCTTAAAAGTCCTCATCCCAAGAAAAAAAAATTTCACATGTATGGTACTTATTGTGATCATTTTGAAATGTACACACATATTGAATCATTATGTTGTACACCTGAAACTAATATAATGTTAAATGTCAATTATACCTCAATAAAATTTCTTAGTTGTTTTGAACTCATACATTATATCCAAAGTAAAATTTGTGTTCTGTAACACAGGCCTTCATGAAATTTTGGCTAATCCACACTATAAGCATTAGTTAGGTTCTTTCCAGAGCTGCATTAGATCATGAATTCATTTAATACTGCAATGTATTACACAAAGAAATGTTTGGAAGAACGTTTCTTACCAAACATTTCTATTTCATTTTCAAAAATTGCATGGCTTTGAAATATAATGAAATTCCCAAGGGCACTCAGAAGATAAATATTATTCCTTGTAATAGTGTTTCTTCAACATAAGAGTCAGAATATCACTAGAAATGACACTTGCTAAGATATTACTTTTATGCTGAACCTCTTCCCCCAGAAACATCAGCCCTTTAGATCTTCATTATTCAACCAGAAATATCCTAAGAGTCAGCTGGGATAACTGTAAAGAAGTGATGTGGGAACTTTGAGGACCTCTTCCCAGGGAGAGGTAAAGGAGATCTATCAAAATTTGGGGATGTCATTAGAAAAATTTGACCCTAAAAATTCTCTGAAATTACTGTATTTGGGGTTTGTTTTGCCAACATTACAAAAGGATACCAGAATCCTCATGTGAACCACCCAACTCACGAGAAATTAGAAACAAGTCCATCTGTGGACTCAGTCCCTCGACATCCTTGTGGCTTCCTGAACGGTACTAAACATGCATCATCCAGAGAGAATCAGAGATTTTTTTTTTCCAGAATTCTGGCCATGCTGAATTTCCCAGATGACTAGCTTTAGGACCAAATACTCTGCTAACTATGAGGATGGGGGAGAGAGTTCTCAAATTAGGAGCCAAAAGGGAGGGAAAAAAGTTGAGATTCATGCTCAAGTTTGAGACCATAAAAGAAATAACAGGGTTTTAGTGTATCTGGAATGACAGGATGGTATAGCTTGTGGCTGAGAAAGAAAACAGCTCACTGGGATAGAATTATGATCCACGTCACAGAGGAGCAGAGTATGTGGGTCAGATGTTTTCCCACGAATGGTAATAAATTTATGGAGTGGGTGTCCACAGAGGATTCTCGGAATGAGGAACGCTGATGAGCTCAACAGACATCCACTCGATGACTCAAACAGTGATATTAAACGCTATTCCCATCCCACGCAGAAACAAAAATCAAGTCTGATATTTATGGAGGTCCACACATGGAATCCCAAAGGCTCATTCTTTCTTTATACGAATGGCAGCCTATCCCTGGTTTGTCTCTGTACCATCTCTTACGAAGCTGAGAACTCCAACCGAAGCTCTCAAACAGGAAATGAATAGGGAGCATGGATAAAGGGGAGATGGAGAAAAAAGTGTGGGGATAAAAAAAATGGACATTCCTGAAATAGAACATGAAATAGAATTTAAAAATATTTTTCCCCTATATAATAATAATTTTCCAAAGCTACAAGGCATTTACAGGAAGCAAAAAAAAGGACTCCAGAAAAGAAAAATTGCTATATAATTGTGGACTCAAGAACTGCACTTTGGTATCTGTGTCCTCCTCTCAAGGGAAATTCCTCTCTCAGATGCCGACAGCAGTTATTAGCCAAAGTCAATAATTGCTTCAACTCTCTGGGCCGTTGTGAGGTATTTGCTGTTGTTGGCCTCGCCTTGTCCTTTCAAAATCTGACTCTAGCAATCATTTCACTGTGCCTATGTATACCACCTCCCTGTTGTGCATCTTAAATGTATACAGTTTTTACTTTACAACATAAAATTTTGAAAGTTAAAAAAAAACAAAAACAATACTCCCAAGCAGCCTTCATCAGTAGGTTCTCATAGCAATCTTGGAAACAGATTCTCTAAAATAGTAATGATGTTAAATATTCTTTTTACATTTATGAGATTATTTTTTTCATGTTCAATACACTTGACTCATTAATACATTGCTGGGGAGAGGAAACCATTTCTGGAAGGCAGTTTGGCAACGCATACAAAGAGAGCCTTAAATTGTTTTCATAAGCTCTGACCAAGAAATTCCCATGTCTAAGAATTATACTGCAGAAATCATTGGAGAGCCACACAAATATTTCTATGCTAGAATATTTATTGCAGGGTTGTAAAAACAACCCTGATCAAGAAACTAACTAAAAGATCCTCATAAAAGGGAATAATGTAATTATAGTATATAAGTGCAATGAACTACTATAAAAGCAGCCATTAAAAAATAACTTTAAGACTAACATGGAAAAATGCTTATGACCTTTTGAGTGGAAATAAAATGTTACAAAACATGTATGATATCCAATGTTGCCATTTATATGTGAAAACATCTGCAAAGAAGAATGATAAAATATTGATGTGATCAAAAAAAAATCTCTCTTCCAATGGCATCCATGACAATAGTTTCTCTTATGTCTCTTAAAACTTTGCCTCCCTCACTGGTACACCATTCTTCTTCATTTCTTACAAACAAGTATTCCTAAATATTCTGTCCTCAAGTTTCTTGCCCTGTAGTTTCTCTGTTGGTGAACTCATCTAGTTTCATGATTTCAATTACCTTTTCTGTGTAGATAAGTCCCAAATCTCTGTCTCCCGTCTTAAATTCTGAGTTCCACATCCAAGTGTCTTGCTGCCTTCTAGGCAGCTGCAACTCAGTATAATGTAGACAGCTTCCCACAAATCCCACTTACCTTCCTGTGTTCCACATCTTAGTTAACGCATTATCCAAATAAAGCCTTTATAATTTATGTCTTGGGTACATGAAAAGACACTCGACACCATTGGTCACTAAGAAAATACAAATTATAACCACAACGAGATGCCATTTCACATGGACTGAAATGGCTATGATACCTAAGACAGACAATAACAAGGGCTGTTAAGATGTAGAGAAACAGAGACCCTCATACATTTTTGCCAGGTATGTAAAAATGGGGCAGCCACTTTAGAAAACATTTTGGCAGTTCTAAAAGAGTTAAATATAGAACTACCATATCACCCAGAAAACCTACTCTTAGACATCTACCCAAGAGAAATGGAAACACGTCCACACAAATGTTCATAGCTTCATTATTCAAAATAGCCAAAAGTGGAACAACTCAATGATGAATGGATAAACAAAATGTAGCATAGCCACACAATGGAATATTATTCAAGCACAAAAAAGAATCAATTAACACAACATGGATAAACTTTGAAAACATTATAAGTGAAAGAAGCCAGACAAAAAAAGGCCACATACTGTATGATTCTGTCAATATGAAAGCCTGGGAAAAACAAATTTAGAGACAGAAAGTAGACTTCTTGGCTTTCTCAGGCTGGAAGTGGTAATGCGACTAATTGTTAAGTGGACACGAAGGATCTTTATTGAAGAGGATGGAAATATTCTAAAACTTGGTAAAATTACTAAAAATCATTGAATTGAATTCTTGAAATAAGTGAACTGTCTGATATGTAAAATGCATCTCAATAAATGTTTTTATTTTTTTAATGTATCTTGGCTTTTCCCTCTCCCCAACCCCTTACATCTAAGTTTTGTAAGAAAAGCCACAACCTTTTAGTTTTTACCTTGCAGGCTTTTATCATTTCCCCAAAATACCATTTCCCTTTCATTTTTTTTGTGTGTCTACAATTCTCTTCATTTTACCTGCTTGTCGAAATCTTAGTCAAACTCTAAAGCCCAGATCAAATTTACCTCCTATGTGAAACCTTTATTAATATCCCTAAGAAAAATTTAATCATCATTCTTCAACTTTTTTAGCCATTCTGTGAGAAGTTTAAACAATTTGTTTTACAGTAGAGTTAGGAATGGAAGGCAGTCTAATTAAAAGCAGGTGATATTCAGAGCCAGTGAAACTGGGTTGGGATTCCAACTCTGTCACTTGTTTGATGTGTGACATTTGGTAAAGATACTGAACTCTCTGAGCCACAGTTTTCCAATTTTTAATTAGGGATCTATAATGTAAACTTGAAGAAGCTGTTGAATATTATGTGAAATATATGCATGTTGCTTCATACCTACCTGGCACATATTTAACGTATTAAAAAGTTATTAAATGTCAATTATCACCTTCCTTCCCACCCCCTCTCTACCTCTATCTACATCATGCACTTACTCCTCTTCCATAAACACAGTGCTTGGCGAACTGTCTGACACTTGGCAAATAATCAATACATATTTACTGATATCAATTTTAGTTGTGAAAATATTATTGCTGTAATAGTATTCTCCCTATGGTGCTTGTCAATAGCCATGATTAAATAGGTAAATTCCTTTTACTATTCACATTGATCATCTTACACGGAGTTGCCCATGTGAGACAGCAGCTAGATGGCAAACAACGCCTGTGATTTCAAGCACCTGCTTTGAATTTTTCAATTTGATATCAATGTTTCCTCTGTCCATAGACTACTGATCTCTCGAGTATA
Organism: Smutsia gigantea; assembly: GCA_032199065.1. Classification (NCBI taxonomy): domain Eukaryota; kingdom Metazoa; phylum Chordata; class Mammalia; order Pholidota; family Manidae; genus Smutsia; species Smutsia gigantea. The sequence continues at coordinate 101,178 of JAVSCE010012958.1, forward strand.
CCTCTCTCAACCAGCATCCACGCGAGTATCTTGAGATGCCTAAATTTCAGGTGCTCTGGAGAACAACCACCTATATTTGAAGCTTCCCCTTTTCTTGAGAGTTTCAGCTCTCCTGTTCCAGTGTTTTCTATCTCTTAATTTTATATTAATTCCCTTTAGACATAGTTTCAAAATATCCACATAGTTACTTTGGGATGAATTCCAGAAAACAAATATCTAGCTATTTTTTGGGTCCATATTGCCGGGTTCTTAATCAGCTTCTGCTGCATGGTGCCTTTATATTAAACTCTGGGGCTTCTAAGTATAGGAGTCGACAGCCAACAAATGCCTAGGAAATGTCCTGAGATTTGGGGAAATCAAACACTCTGGGTATTGAAATCTCAGTCTAGTTCTCACTGTTAGGTTTTTTTTTATGAACTCTCTCTTTAAGCCTCATAAGAAGTATGTGTCTAGCTGCTAAAATGAGGCCTTTGCCAGTGTATGAAGAGAATGATATCAAAACTCACAGTATTTGATTCCCAAATGAAGAAAGGAAGGTCCTTTAATTTGCGGTTCAATTTCTCATGTGGAACAATTTTTGAAAAACTCTCAAAAAATGATCATCTTTGTGAATAACAGAAACCTTAAGGCGAGAGCGAATTCCCCTGCAAACACATCTAATGCTAAATGCAGGCAAGGGGAGGGGACTCTGCCTTCCTCCTTACTGGGCCCGTAACAGACTCCAGGGTTGAGCTCTCAACAGTCCCCAGGACTGCAGAAGTCCTTGCCTGTGTTTTCCACAGCAACCTAATAAGGTGGTACTCTTAATTTCCTCATCTGCAGTGCAGATGAGGAAATTAAGGTTTAAAGGGGTAAGATGATTGCCTTCAGTCATTACAGGATAGGGGGTTTTGACTCCAGCCCCTAGGATGCCAGGTCAGCTAATGACAGTGCCGGATACACTATGCCTCTTCTGTCCGTAGCAAGCCCAGAGACCCCATTTCACAGCATTTCTTGCAAGCTCACAGCCAGCCAGTCCCAAGTCCTGCCCCACTTCTTGGATATCTCGCAAGCCTGTTTTCTCCTCCTCGCTTCCATGGTGCAGGACTTCATTGCCACTCAGCTGGATTCTGGAAATTACTCCCTACTGGAATACGTTCCTATGCCTCCGTGGCCTCAGTTTTTTACCTATCCTACACACTTCCTCCACCAAATAAATAGTTCGTAAGCAGCGCCTGATCATGGCACCATCTTGCTCGGTAGCTTTTGCTGGCTCTCCATTAGAGCCCCTGCAAAGCTAGACCCACCCTCTTTGCTCAGTCCTCTCTCTCAGTATTCCTTCTGCACCAGAATATAGATCCTTGAGGATGGAGTTTTCGTTCTATCCACCATCATATATGCACTACCTAGAGCAGAGCCTGGCCGCGTAGGGGCTCGGATAAGAATAAAGAAACCTTACCTTCAGCTGGACCTTATTATTAATTACTCCCAAAATAAATAAATCCCAGATTATCGCCAACTTGGTTCCTTTGCTTAAAATAGTCTCCGACCTGGGGAGTCCTCCCTATCATCTCCACTTGTGCAATTTAATTTCTATTAAAAGTTATCCATTTTTTAAGTAACAGCTCATAAGTCAACTTCTCCAGCTGGAAACATCCTTCCCATCCTCTGTATTTGTTTCATGATAACTCTGGTCTCACACTCATTATGTGTACTTTGAATTATAGTTAATTCCCCCTATTAATTTATGAGAACATTAACTCAAAAACAGGGCAGTCTTAGTCAGGTTCGTATGCCATATAATGTTGGTATAAAATAAGTCTAAATGCTTGTCAATTTTTTGTAATGGAATTGAGTCTCTGTACAAGGCACTTCTGAACTTCTTCCTCATAATTAGTAAGTACTGATATGAATGTAAACAGCAATGGTAAAAATAATAATGGTATTGAATGCTAAGTGCCTGGCGTGAACTTAATCCCCTCCAGCAGCCCTGTGAGGCAGGTACAATCATAATCAGGTGGGGAAAATGAGACACAAAGAGGTGACGTGTTCCAAATTCCCACAGTTAGGGAAAGGGAAAGCTTGAATTTTAAATCAGGAGGTTTGGCTTCCTAGCCCATGCTCTTAATCTTGGACACTACTACCTCCAACATGAGAAAGGAGAAATTTTAAGTAGAGCCAACTATAAACACATTTATCTATACCACAGGTCTGTAAGTATGCAAACATTTAGAAATTGAGTACACAGTTGTCCCCTTTACCCAAGGCAGATATGTTCCAAGCCTCCCACTGGATGCCTAAGACTGCAAATAGTACCAAACCCTGTATATACTGTGTTTTTTCTTACACAAACATACCTACAATACGGTTTAATTCATAAATCAGGTACAGTAAGAGATTAACAACTATAACTGAAAGTGAAATAGAACCATTAAAACAATATGGTGTAATAAAAGTTACATGACTGTGGTCTCTGTCTCTCAAAATATCTTGCTGTACTTTGCTCACTCTCTCCTTCTTGTGAGGATGCGAGATGATGCCTAGTTGATGCTGTGAAGTGAGGTGAATGGTGGAAGCGTTGTGACCTAGCGTGAGGCTGCTATCGACCATCTGACATTTCGTCAGGAGGATCCTCTGCTTCAGAACCAGGACTGACTGAGGCACTAAAACCAAAGAAAGTAAAATCTTGGATAAGGAGGGACTACTGTATTCAGATTTATAGTTTGTGAGTGTGCACAATTTTTTTAAATAACATGAAGGGACAATGAATATTTTATATAAAAGATAAGTAAACAAATAAAAATGGAAGAATATATTTGAGGCAGAGTCTGTGGCAAACGCACTGTTTTACTAACACAAAAACATTTCCTTCTAGCCTCAGGACACTTAGAAGTCATAGCTTTGTTGATAATGTTGATGCCTTAAAATAAAGACATGGTTTATGCTTGGACTATCCACTAGATGGCAGAAAACTGTTACTGTCCAAAGCAACGTTACTGGCTTCGTCCCGCCTCCTTTCTAAGCTTCAGATTTGTGCAGCTCGTTTTCACCTCTACCCCTAGCTATGCTGGCCTTTTCACACATGGTATTTTAAAGCAGCAACTATTTTTAAACTGGAAAAATCAGAGGTTTTCACAGTAATAAATATTAGGGATGAGCATGCTAATTATGTTTGCATTGCTCTGGTTTCACATAGTAGGAATAGATGCACAGATATGTTGGGAGAAGGGCCGGGAGAACATAGAATGTTCCATCCAGCTGTCAGATATTAGAGGTAAGTGGAAAAGCCTCCAATAGGGCAGTTTTCTGTGGCTTTCAAGTCACAGTTCTCCTCCCTGCTGCATGTTAGACTCATCCCAGGGTCCTAGTCCTGACTTCAAGTCTCCAATGGTGGAGCCTGGACCATCGGTAGGTTTTCAGGCCTCCTCATATAGAATGAGAGGATAAGGCTAGACATTCTAGTCTGTTTTCCAGCTGTAACATTCTAGAATTGATGTCTAAAAACATATTTATGACTATAAGCTCTAGGGCTGCAGAGCTAATTCTCTTCTAGATCCTTAATGAATATTAACTTAGTTAATTCACAAAACTGTGAAAGAGCTGGGGAATAATTAGACACAGAAAGGATTCACCACTTGTCCAAAGCCACACGGTAAGAGACAAGTTGAGAATCCAGTGGACAGTCTGGGTCCCAAGCTTGAGCATACAACATTATGCGTAATTCCCTCATACCTAGTTGATTCATGATAAATTCGATTTGTCTTTCTATTTTTCTACCTATCCGTAAAACTGTCCTGGGACTAATAATAATGGCTCCTACATTGTATTTAAGCATAGCTACTGACATGGTCAGAAAACTAGCACCTCTGGGGACTGTGCAATAGCAGAGAACAACTCAAAAAAAAAAAAACCAGTACATTTGGGAGTGTTGAGGCTCTTTTAGATGAAATTATAATTGAACTCAGTAATCTCTGGTATGTTGCAGAAGAAGAGCATTTGAAATGCACTTACTAGAATTTTCAGGAAAATTCTGAGTAAATCTTATAAACATCTATTGACGTGGGGTTTGATTCCAGGGCTCGTAGAGACTAATAGAAACTGAATTCTGTCCACACTTCCTGCTCTCTTTCTAGTCCTCACTTTTTTTCTAACATCTGAAATGTGGGTCTCTGGACCCAGCAGGGCGAGTTTCCTTAGAAACACACGTGGATGTGGTATAGAGTCTTCCCTGCCTCGTTTGTCAAACTGAATTCCCTGGAAAGTCATTAATACTTTTTGCCAACATTGCTTCCTCAACGAAGACCTAAGGGCTAGGATTAAGCAGTACGCATCATTTACAGTTGCTATGGACTTTCGGGTGATACTGAGGAAAGTAATGATATTCACAAGAACTGGATAAATGCATCTAAGGGTGACCATTATGTGATATTATTTTTTAACTTTTTATGATGGAAACTTTTATGGTTTTATGAAAACATATGCAAAAATAGAATGAGTGGTATAAAAAAATACTCACGTACCCATCACCCAAATTCAACAGTTATGAACACCCAGCCAATCTTTTATGTGTACCTCTACCCTTCCCTCCACACATGGATTATTTTGAAGCAAATCCCAGATATCATATTATTTCATCTGTAAACATTTTAGGATGATTCTGTAAAAGAAAAGGGCTCTTTTGAAGGAAACATAATCATTAGGTGATATTTAAGGTAATAATTACATTTTTAGAACTCATTTTGTCTAGATCTCATTCATTTTATCTGGACACCCTGGTCCTGAGGAGCATTGGGTTGAACACTGAGGAATTAAAATTTTATTTCCAGAAAGTAATTTATCAGGCAAATTTTAACCAGTAAGAATACGAAAGGCCTTAATATTTGCCTTTGCATCAATATTTGCCTTCTTTTCCCCTCACTCCTTGTCCAAACTTTCCACCATGTTGGGTGCTTGTCAAGGAGTTGTAATTTCCTCAGTAATCATTTACTTATTAAAGAAAATGGTTCTTCTGGGTTAACTGTCAGTGGCCCACGTTGTGTGAGAGACTGGAAAATAACGATGGAACAAACCACAGAAGTCTACTGTTTGTCCCCCAAATGGTGGATGGGGTGGTAATTTATAAGCTATGGAGAGATTCCCATTGCGACTGGACAATGCAATGGAAGGGAGGTTGACTACGGGGGAAGAAGTCTCAACAAGGAGACCGTCTTGAGAACATCTCTTTGGGCTCAGACTCTCTCCTGAAGATGACTGCATGGACCCCAAAACTGTCTCCCCAGGCAGAGCTTCTCCGTGTGCGAACACCTGGTCGTGAAGGTCCTGAGAAGTGGCCACGGCAAGGAGTGTTTCTCCCAAGTGTGTGCGAACTCCCTGAAGTCAATGAGAGGGAAGCTTTTCCCAAACCACTGTCCCACTAGGACTGGCAGTCACCCAGCGATTATCTGGGCAAGCCAGGTGTAAAGTCTGGCCTCCCAGAGTGAAGAGGCATAGGAAGGAAATATGAAAGGGAAGACTCTAACTCTGAGATTTCCAAAGGGCCATAATGACTAATTTTAGAGTTAGAATGGGACTGGGCCCTCGGCCATGGCTCTGGTCCCTGGAGTGCACTTTCAGAAACAGAAATGCAAACCTGAGGAGAAGGGAGATACAGCAGGTGACTTGGAAATGCTATTTCTATCAGCCGAAAATTAGGCATTGATATAATTCAGCACTGTGAAACATTCTATCTTCAACAGTTTCACAAAGCACATCTGATACTTTCCTTCAAAGACCTATTGCAAAACTACCAATCTATCATTAACCTGATTCGTGATCAGCTCTTTCTACCTTCTCTTTTTCTCTAACTTAGGGGTCTGGTTTTCTTACTCTGTTCTGGCACTGTCCTTTTATTTCCAAGTATGCTACCTAAACAAACTCAGCCACTGTAATCATCTTGAGTCATCACTTCCACATATCATTCACACCACCAACCTCTCCTCTCTGTCAAGTAGCCACTCTTTTTCCTCACTCTGTCTAATGACATCCTAACACATCGAGCAGAACCGAACAATAGAAGCATTTCTTTCTCTATGTTTTTATTAACCAAGAGATAACTCTGCTACCAGTTTTCCCTGGTAGAGGCACCGCCATGTCCTTCTTCCCAGGACAGAGCCTCAAGTCCTCGGTGCCTTCCTCCCACATTCAATTTTTGACAAAATGATTTTCATTTTTTCTATAAAGTAGGCATGTCCTTCCTGATAACCCAAGCAGGTAGGATATCTCAGGTGCCTCACACACAGACTACTGTGATCTGGTCAATGGATTGTCCGATTCACACGTCTCTCCACAAGAACCCTTCTAGGGACAGACTGCCCATGGTTCATTCCAGAATCACTGGGGCCGTAACTACTGATTGGATAAGCAGCAGCGAGGTGCTTACACGATGGTGTCAGATCTGCACTTGAATCTTGGATCCATCCCTGACTCGCTGTGTGAGATTGGAAAAGTTGTTCACCTCACTCAGCTTTATTTCCCTCATCTATAATATGAGTATGATAGTAATGCACCTTTCCTCATAGCATTATTGTGAGTATGAAGTTAACGAATGTATAAAGTATTTACATGGTGTCTGGCATGTACGTATTGAATATGTATGGGCTCTTTGGGATAGAAAGTGAATTGAGAAATGACTAGAAACCCAAAGACTAAACTGGGATATGCCATTTCTCCTTGTTCCTTACTCCCCCTCCACCTAATACACGCACGCACACACACACGCACGTGCATACACACACATGATTGCATTATGATGACTCCATGTATCCTTTACCCAGTTCCCCCAATGGCAATGCTTGCAAAATTATAGCACAATATCACAATTGTCAATGTACAATTGAAACTGATGCATTTTCAGTTGGAGACACATTTCCATCACCACAAGGATCCTTCATGCTGTCCTTTTGATAGCACGCCCCCTTCCTATCCATATCCACCCCCTCGTTAACTCCTAACAACACTAATCTAGTCTCCATTTCTATACTTTTTGTCATTTCAAGAATGTACTATAAATAAAATCATGTAGCAGGTAACCTTTGGGGAATGGCTTTCTTCACTCATCACAATTCTCTGAAGATTCGGGTTTTTGTGTGCATTTATAGTTCATTCTTTTTTCTTGCTGAGAAGTATGTCATGGCATGATGTACCATGGTTTGTTCAAGTTTTCATTCACTGATCTATCTCTAACTTTTGCTTATTATAAATCAAACCACAGTAACCATTTATGTACAGGCTTTTGTGTGAACATAACTTTGCATGTCTCTGGAATAACCTCCCAAGCATCATTGTTGGTTCATAAGGTACTTGCACGCTTAGTTTTAATGAGAAACTATCAAAGTATTTTCCACAGTGGCTGTACCATTTAACATTCCCTCCAGCAACATATGAGTGATTCAGTCTGTGCATCCTCACCAGCTTTTGGTGTTGTCACTAGTTTTACCTTAACCATTTCAAAAGGTACATAGTGACATCTTATTGTGGTTTAAATTTGCAATTTCCTAATGTTTAATGATGTTGAACATATTTGCATGGGTTGATTTGCCCTCATTATAGCCTCCTCAGTGAGATGCTTCATGGTTTTTGCTGATTTATATTTGGATTTTTTAAAATTCATATTGTTGAGCTCTAAGGGTTCTTTATATTTTAATTACTAGTCCTTTGTTGGGTATGTGGTTTGCAAATATCTCCTCCCAATCTGTAACTTATCTTTCCCTCCTCTAACAGGCCTTTCCAAAAGGAAATTTAAATTTTTTTCACTAAGCCCAACTCATCCCTTGGCATAGATGAAAGCTCCCTACTTGGTATACAGTCTCTGATAAAAGGGGTGGAGGACAGTGGGATGGAAGTCTAGTCTCCCTACTCAGCCTTTGCTTGTATGGTTGGAAGTGGGTTCATAGCTTTTTATGTGCTGTTTGCCTGGAGTTGTTATTGGCTAAAAGTTTTATGCTCTGCAAGCCTGCCCATTTCCTGGTCTAAGGCTAGAGAGAGCAAGCTTTTCTTGAGCCTTCTTTATCTGCTCCCATTGGCATTTCCAGATGGCCAGCTTTTCAGCAACAAGTCTGGAGCACAGGAGGCAGAAAGGAAACCAAGGGCAATCACCACCATGACCTCCTTGGGCCCTAAGAAACCTACCTGCCATGCCGCACCTTGTCTCCACCTTTCAGAATCTTCTTATATTTTTGTTTGTTTCATTACATAGATGTAAACAATGTCCAGGATTTTTTTTGTGTGTGCTTAGGGAAAGTAATAGGGGAATTTACATCTACTCTCTCTTCCTGGAAAAGGTACCTTATCTTTTCACTAATCAAGAGCTATCTATACCAGAACATAGAGACATTCTTATTTTTACAGCTGCACAGTATTCACTGCCTGAAGGTATCATAACTGACATGGCAATCCCCTACTTTTGGACATTTGAAGAATCATCTGCAATTATTAACAATTTAATAAGTAATATGTTACACATATCTTATTTTGCATGCAGGTAATTATGTCTGTTGGACAAGTTCCCCGAAAGTGGAATTATTGGTTCAAAAGGTATATGCATTTGTAATTCTTTGAGTTGTTGCCAAATCACCCTCCATAGGAATAGTATCGATTTACACACCAGCCAGTGAACTGTGAGAATATCTGTTTTCCTATACAATATGTTTGCTATCAATCACTTCTCCAAACTTACAGGTGAAAAATAGTATGTCGTGTTATTTTAATTTGCCTTTCCTTTATTTTGAGAGAAGTCTAGCACTGATATATATTTATTTCTCCATCTATATTCCATTTTCTGTGAGTCAATTATTCATATACTCTTAAGAGCATTCTATCAGTCAGTTGGGCTTTATCTTAATTTCTTAGATCTCTTTATAAATTAGAGGCAAAGTGTTATTTAAATACATTAAAATTCATCCACTTCAAATCAGTAGTTTCATGTGTTTTGACAAATGTATTCACTCACATAGCCACAAGCACAGTCAACAGACACATAGGACATTTCCATCACTCAGAAAGTTCCCTTGGATCCACTTAGAATCCATCACCCCTCCCCAAAACATTCTCAATTATCTTCTACTTTTAAAAAGCTGTTTAATTAAGAATGACTAGAGAAGGTACGATTTCACTCACAGCCTAATTGCCAGCCTTCTTTAGAGCCACTGGATAATTAAGGCAGAAGGGTGAATATGTGACTATCTTACCATCCTAGACTATGGGCTTTTAGATGAAAGGAAACATGGCTTTCATATATTTTGTACTGCATTTAACATTTGTAAGTGTTTAATAGATATTATCATCAATCAACATTTGCTTCTAACTTGAAGCTAGGTATCAGTTGGCCATAAAAATGAGGAAATCATTGACTCACAGCCTATTATGTAAGAAAAGTCCCAGCTTACCTGACT
>JAVSCE010012959.1:0-66168 GCA_032199065.1 Smutsia gigantea
TGGTCAGTTCCTTAGGCAGTACAAATCTGGAGGGAAAAAAAATTGAATCAATCAATTCAGCAGTGTCCAAAGGACAGAGGAAGAAATGGAAACCCAAACTAAGGCACTGAGATCAGGAAAAATGCCTGCTTGGATGCAGGCCTAGTAAGATTATTAAAGGACTTACAGCTTTGAAAATTCAAAGAATCAGGACTCTGAATTTAAAGTTTCATTAGAATAATGAACAATCACTGCATCATCAATTCAAACTACTGAACGATACAGTAAATACAGCTTTCAGTATTTTTCTTCAGACCATAGAAATACATTTTGCATCTCAGCCTAGCATATTCACATAAACACGCATAAACATACAAAACTGAAATATAAGCTTCTTAAACAATACTACCTTTAGTCTGTACAATATGCTCCCATATGTTCTACTCTATTTTACTTCACTTTTTGAAAAATGCCAGGTTTGACCCAGCAAGTTAATTTCACAATTCACCAATGAGCTGTAATTCACAGCTTGAAAAATACTGACAAAAAAACAGAGATAGAGGAGACAAATTTATAAGCATATTTAGCAATCTGGATTTGATAAGATTGTCTTCAAAGTAAACTAGTGAGTATACTAGAATGATTTGATCAAATAAACTTGAGATTCTGTGGCTGCAAGGACACAAAAATGTAAACAGCAAACTCTTAATTATCCATAACGCTGTAGTAAGAAACATTACAGATAATTAAAACAATTTATATTTGGCTATAAATGAAGATTTTATACTTGCTAGAACCACTTTCACTCTGATGCCTTTCCCTTAAGAGTCCTAGCACCTGCTACACACCCAGTTCTCTAACTCTGTTTATATTGTTTCTACTGTACAAACAGGGCTTTCTTATAATTTCTTATAATATTGTACACAGTGTTTTATTCACTAACCATTTCTTACAGAAATTTGACCCAAGAGTAAGCCTCTTCTACTTCAGTAGACTTCAAACCTACTTGCATGACACACCAATAAAAAGAAGGTTTGGAGCACACACCCCTGTATAGTTATTTTTTCTTTTAGTTGAACCATATGAAATTGACAATATGTGACTATTTTTGACTTACAAAAATGAAAATTTATATGATTCATTATAATTTATATATACACATGCAATAGCATATTAAATACCTCATATGAGGTTCCTAATTAATTATAGAAAGGAAACCAATATTGCAAACGGATCTTAGAAATTTCAAAATTTTCTAGCTGACTTCCTGGCATCACTGGTTTTATTTTTAGTGATTAAGTTGCTGAAGATACCATGCCAGGAGCAGGAAAACTGTCAGCTCTACCATATTCCTGCTGTTCATGTGTGCCTGCATTATTGATATTACCTTCAACCTATGACTTGCCTTCAAGAACCTTCTTAGAATTCCTCACTTCTGATTACCTAAGGGGTCACTATCTCAAATACCTAGAAGGTTAGACAGGAAGGCACAACATCAGACATCCAACCACAAATATGTAAAGGACACAAGAGGGACTGGCCAGGAGGCAAGCTGGAAGGGCATGCCCACTTAGAAAGTTTTTCCACTCCGACTGAATACTGACGATGGGGATCCAATGGTGTCAGATACCTAAAAATATTTTAGAGAAGCTGACAATTCAAATTTATATGTGAAATCACTATTTTTCTATAATTGGCAATGAATTCCACATTTTTACTCTGGTCAAATAAAATATGACTGCAAGGCAAGTTCAACCTGTAGACACCAAAACTGTCCAAGTCAAACTCACCTCTCAGACCAGCCCAATACCCAGGCTACAAGGGTGCTTCTTTGCTTTTTCTGAACAAAGCAATAATTAATCCATTCAATTTGTCATCCACTGGACTAGACAGTAACTTTTAATAAACAAAAATATATGACTACAAACATGCGGGCCATTTTCTCTCATTTTGTTTAGTATTAGCGGTAAGTTAAAAACAAGATTCACTGCTACTTTCTCTCTTAGAATAGTGGGAAATAGCACTGGCAGAGCCTTCAGGAGATCTGGATCCTAATCCTTGCTCTGCCATTAATTAGCTGTGACACTTCAGGATGTTACAAACATCTGAGCTTCAATTTCCTTACCTACAAAAAGTAGGGATCTGGATTAGGTAATTTTTAAGATTCCTTCCAGCATTTTAATTCTACTAGAAATAGCTTCCACAAGACAAATTTAGAATAATATGAAAATCAACAAGAACAAGAGTTTATAATTGATTGAAACACTAGTGAATCCTTAAGTCCCTAGTGATTGTCAGAGAGGGAAAGGAAAAGAAAAAATATTGTTTTAAACCTCCTGTGCCATCCTAATTAGAGGATATCATTAAAATTAGTAAAGGGAAAGGACTAAGCATTTTGCACTACCTTTTCAATAATAACACTAGTTCAGGATAACCAGACAGCAGCAAATGAAGGAAAGCTCTTCTATTCAGAAGAATGCTAACTTATAAAGGAAGAATATTTGAGTGAAATTGCCATTTTAAAACACCTAATAATATAACTGACTTAGGCAAGAATTATCAATGGAAGTCAAAACCATTATGTAAAAGATTACTAGTAAAATAGGTATTTATACAGTATCATATCACAGATTACCAATTAGGTACTAAGTACTTTTACAATGGAAAAATTACATTAACCCAGTGTTGGCATTACTAGCATAGGGAAGCCATGTATTTTATACCTCCTGCTATTATAATGTAGCATGAAATAAGCCACTCTAGCCTTTCATACCCCAGTGTCTGCCACAGGAAAGTGAGAGGGGCGTTTGCTGAATTCTCCAGGAACTTCCAAAGGCAAAAGGACAAGCACACACGTGCAGACCTCTTCCCCCTTGTCCTGTTCCCAACCCAGCACCTGGGAAGATGGGTGCTACACAAGAAGAGAGCACACGGATAAAACATATATGAGAGAGAGATGGGTGCTTCCTACATTCCTTCCTGTTTCCTGCTGCTAAAACTACACTATTTAGTGCAATGTAAAAAGTATCCTGAGGGTGGAGAGAAGTGTTTAATACACAAATGTCAGTGCACTAAAAAAAGTATACTAATCTATACCTAACTTCCAGATTAGAAGAAATACAGAAGATGAAAAAAGAAATCAAAGCCTTGGGAAAACAATCAGATAAATCCAGATGTGATACACTCTACACACAATTGACCTGATCTCTTCAGAAAGACACTATTATTTACAAAAAAAAAAAAAGGAAATGGGAAGATGGAAACTGTTAAAAGAGATTTAGTTGGCATAATGAAATGTAATAGGTGGTCCTTGATTGTATCCTGGTTCAACAATAAAACAGCTATAAAAACATTCTGGAGGCAATTGGAATAATATGAACATGGCCTGGAATTAGAAGGCATTAGGAAATTACTGTTATTTTTGTTGGATGTTAAAATGATATTATGGCTGTTAAGGAGAATGTCCTTATGCTGAAATATTGAGGAATGAATTGTCATAATGTCTGTAATTTACTCTGAAATGGTTCTGCAATTAAAAAATATATATACATAAAAGATGAAATAAATTATATTAAAGTGAATCAATCTGCAGTTGACTTACTCATACGCAAAATAATGATTTTTCACAGGAGTCCCCAATTAGAGCATAATTATATTTCACTGTTAAACTACTGTGCATGTGTGTGCTCTTGCAAGGCAATTAGGCCTTCCACAAAGTGTATTTCTAAAAAGTTCAGTAAGAAAAATACCTAATCTTCTTTCCCTACTGTGACCACCTGGGCAAAGACAAGTTGTTTCCCTATATTCATTTTCATTATTACTACAATGCTGACTCTGTCAGGGAATTAGTTTATCCAGACAGAAAAACCACATTTACAGCTTCCCATTTAGACAGAGAAGAGAGTGGACATACACCAAGATTTTCAGTGAAAGCTAAATTAGCTGGCCAGCATACCTCAATGTCTTGGTTACTTCCTCCTTCTCCCTACCTGGAATAAGAAAATGATAGCTGGGGCTAAAGCAACCATCCTGAGGCCAAGAGAACTGCAAAGATTTTCACTCTGACATTTTAATCCAGCAACCTGATATAACCAGCTGCTAACTTCTTGTTAGAGGGAAAATATAATCCCTAAATTTTAGATTATTGCAATTCTCTCTATGACTCTCAGCTGATACAGAAGGTAAAAGATACTAGTGCCAAGAAATAAAAGAATTATTCTGTATTAAACCCATCACTTACAAAATAAATATGAAATGGGAAATGCAGGAGAATTGTGAAGAAGAAGTTCTAGGTATATCCTGACCTGCAAGTAGCACCTCTTCTCTTAGCCCCAACCCTAAACTACGTGATTATTTTGAGCAGAACAACTTCTACTAGCATGTACAGGCAACTGGATGTAAGTGAAGTCTTAGGTTCTGGCACAGAACTGGGGTGAGCCATTCTCTCCAGAGGGCTGAGTAATAAACTGGAAAATAACAGAGAAGCCAGGACTGATGACTGGAAACTTAGGGAGATCTGAGAAGATTTTCAAAGTCAGCGATGGAGGAAAGGGCATAGCCCACAGTCTTTCTTGTCCTTGCAGCTCAGGAAAGCACAGAGAGACTGGAAAGGTGACTGACAGGGAATTGAAAGCCTATTTTTGCCAATACAGACCCACTGCAATAGAGATCCCTTTGCCTATAAAGCAGGACGGATACCACAGAGAGCTCTCCAGGAACCAGTCTTGGGCTTCAATAAAGCAACCAAGGCAAACTGGCTTTACACAAGGGCCCAGCTGCCTGAGAGCGAAAGATCAGGCACAAAAATGAGAACCACACTCTGTAAACTGGAACTTCTGGAGGAGACAGAATGCATTAATTAAAAAGAATATTTCAATTACATAAGGGAATTTAAGGAGATTCAAGTACAGCATTCAAAAAAAAAAGCTGTTAAGAGTGAAAAACATAACTTTCCAATTAAATATTTTTAGAGAATGAACTGAAAGAGAAACACAACAGCCTGAGGATCACTTGCACAGTCAGAAGATCCTTTAGAGTCTGGGGGGAGAGCTACTCGACGGCACATATAGATCCAGAGAGAATACCATCCACGACTCAGTGAGGAAAGGAACCATAAAGAAGCCCTTAACTAAACAAATGAACTAGAACAAAGAACAGAAAATGAGTAGCTGGTTAGAGGTACACAAATTAATGCATGACAGCTCACTGGGTGTGTGGCATACACAAGCTGAACAGCAACTCTTGAAACAGTAGGAATACACTTCTAAAAGAAATTCCATTGAGTAATACATCACTTCATAAAAGAACAGGAGTTGTTGGGGAAGGAAAGCAGGGAGGCAAAAGCATCCCCAAAGTTGCATGGGATTGGGGGGTCAGAAGGGAGGGAGAGTAAGAAGAAATAGGGGAATATGGAACAGCTTTTGGAAAAAAACTATGTGTTTTTATAGTTAAAATGGTTGAGCTGTAGTGATCAAATAAAAAATAATGTGCTTCTGATGGGGAAAAAGGGGAAGATAAATAAATACTGAAGAAAAAAAAGAGTAGAACTAACAAAGTAACAAGAAGGGAAAAGGAATGAACAGTGACTTGAACAGACAGTAAAAATAAGGAAAATTAATGTTACAACAATGTAAAATAAGTAAGGAACATAAAAAAAGATGACAAGAATAAAATCAACTATTTCAGCCATTACACTCAATATGAAGGAGTTAAATTCTCTCATTAAAGAGAGAGATTGTAATACTGCATTATGAAATATAAACTAGCCACATACAATTATAAAAATATAAAACAAATGATAAAAATGAACTGAAATAGGTAGATAAAGAGATACAAATAAAAGAAAAGAAAGGCAGTAGTGTCAACATCAGACAAGGTCAAATTAACGGCTGAATGTACTAAACCGAATAAAGCAAAACATTATATAATGATAAACATATATTTATGATGAAGATATAGCAGTGAGAAATCAGCAGCATAAAAACATTAGATATGCAAGAAGAACTAAAATGGAATATTTTTAAATACCTGTTTCAAAATTGGATTTGCTAAGCAATAAAAGTAGTAAGAATATAAAGAAAATGTCACTAATTTAAAAACTTTTAAAGTTCAACATATACCAAGGATTTAGGAAAAGTATCACTCCTACCCTAATAATAAGAAAGGTTGATAAACTACAAAATCATAACTTTTCTTGGGGAGAGCACTGGCTTACCTGTAGCAAGTCACAGAAGAAAGAACTGCCAGCCACCATACAAGCAGGTAAGAAATCAACTAATATTTTAATGGTTTGTTAAAGGATGCATTTGAGACAGCTTGACAGGATAGAACCACTGAAAGCCTAGACCCAAGGGGAATTCACACACACTTGCAACTTTTCCCAAGGCCCTCCCCCTAGAAGAAAGATCGGGGGACAGACAGGAGAACAGAGATACTCCCTTAGTGGTACAGACCTGCAGGAGGAGAACTGAAGCTACTACAAGAATGGCACGACACCCCACACCTCCTGCCCGGCCCCGAACTCTCTCTCATATACAGAGAAGCCTTTAGCCAGTTGAGGAAAGCAGCAATCTCTGTCACCTCCAGGACACAGGTAAAGTCCCACTGCTGCTAGAGGGGTAGGAAAAGCACAGGCTCAGGAACTTATGCCACAGCCATCTAAGGATTCTTACCACGTACAGGGACAGGAAACACTCTCCCACAAAACACCAACCCCTGATACAAGGCACACATTCGGCGACCACAGGGAATGAGGCAGAAAGGCTGAGAAATCCCAGATGTCAGGCTGATAAACCCTAGATAAAAGTGAAGCTGAACCAAAACAGAGAACTTCAAATAACACACAGCACTGTACTACTGGGGGAAGAGCAGGGGGCATGGCAGCACAGTGACAGAGCCCCTTACATCCTAGGCATTCAGGGACCAAAGCTGAGAGTACAGCACAAACATCACAAAAAACCTAAAGCACCCCAGCCACCAACAAAACCACAGGACAACTCTAGAAGACTACGAAGCCTACCATGCACTGCACATAACTATGGCAACAACATAATGCAAACCCGTCTTAATCTGCTAACTATACTGATCCAAACTCCCACACTAACATCCTGACAAAATAAATGATGTACACATTCCCAGGCATAAATGCTGTTTACCACTCTTGTTTCATGCATGATCTTGGGATTCAGCCAAAAATACAAGACATAAAAAAGAGCAAGGAAAAAACAGCCAATTGTGAAGAAAAGAGCAATCAACAGAACCAGATTCAGGTATGGTTCACAGACATTAGAATTATCTGACAAGGACTTTTAACAATAATCAGGATTAATTTACTAAAGAATCTACTAGAAAAGGCAGATAATATGCATGAACGTAAAGGAGAATTCAGTTGAGAAATGGAAACTACAAGAGAGAGTCCAGTGGAAATGCTAAAAATAAAAATCACTGTATCAAAATGAATTCCTTTGATGGACTTACCAAGAAAGACAACACAACTGAGAAAAGAACCAATAAACTTGAAGATAAGGCAATAGAAATTACCTAAACTGAAGCACAAAGTGAAAAAAAAAAAAGGAAAAAAGGCAGAACAAAGCATGTAAGGGCTGGGAGACAACATCATATCAAATACTCTGATGTACAGGTAATTGAAGTCCCAGAAGAAGACAGAAAGATTAGGTCATAAGTAATATTTGAAGAGATAATGGCTGAGAATTTTCCAAAACTTAACAAAAGACATCAAACCACATATAAAAGAAGAAAGATTTTTTTAACTTTAGATACATCATATTCAAAATGCTAAAATCTAAAGGAAATGAGAAAAATCTTACAAGTAGAGGGGAGAAAAGTATTATGTATATTCGAATGTAAGACTCTGAACAGACTTCTTGTCAGAAACTATGCAAGTCAAAAGACAAGTAAGCAACATCTCTTATGTAATGGGAAAAAAAAACTGTCAACATGGAGGAGATACCTTTCAAAGACAAAAAGCAAAGTACTTTTTCAGACAAACAAAAGCTGAGAAAATTCACTGCCAGCTGACTTGTGATATAGTAAATGTTCAAAGAATATGGTTCAGGCATAAGGAATATGATAGAAGAGAGAAAAGTAGTTCAAAACAAAGCAATGAGCCCCAGAAATGGTTAAAAAAAAAGGTAAATCATACATTTTGTCTTACTTTTAATTGCTCTAAAAGATAATTGATGGTCTAAAAGAAAAATAGAAGTGCACTGTAAGGTTTACAATATAAAATAAAATAGATGAAAATAAATGTCATGAAGGATGGGCAGGAGGAACTGCAGGTATATCTCACTGCCTCTTTGACACGCACCCATGCGTCTCATAGACATCTCAAAAATCGGCATGGCTTAAACTGAGCTCCTGATCTTCCCAGTTCAAACCTCCTCTGCCCACAATCTTCCCCACCTCAACTGTTGGCTGACAATCCAATCCTTCCAGTTTCTCAGGGTAAAATCCTTGGAATTATCCTGGATCCTTCCTTTCTTTCACCCTTATCTCACCAACACATTCTGTCACCATGACCTTCAATCTGTACTTCCAACACCGCCCATCACCTTTGTCTCAGCCACCACTGTCTCTCACAGGGATGATTACAATAGAGTCCTAACAAGTTTCCACCTTACACACTTGCCCTGGGGCCAACTATTGTCAACACAGCAGTGAGACTGAGTGATCCTTGATAAACTCAAGTCAGATAATGTCGCTCCTCTGCTCAAAACCCTGCAGTGGCTGCCCATTTTACTCAAAGTAAAGCCAACGTTTTTAAACAGCCTGAAAGGCCCTAAGCAACATGGCTCTCCTCCAAGCACTCTTCCCTTCAGCAACTCTCTGACTTCCTCCCTTGATACTCAGCCCCTCACTCACTCCATTCCAGCCTCACTGGCCAACTTGTCCTGGAATACAACAGACAAACCCCCATCTTACGGCCTTTGCTGCCTAGAATGTTTTTTCCCTAGAAATATGTTTGACTACCCCATCCTATCCTTTAAGTCATTGCCCAAATCTCCCCAGCTTAATAAGGATTAACCGGACCACCTATTTATTTTAACTTCTTCACACATATACCCACACACAATGCCAAGTCGACAATACCCAGCTTTACTTTTTCTTTTTTTACAGCACTTAACACATTTTAACACAGTATAAAATTTATCGAGTATGTTCACTGTTTATTTTCTGTCTCCCCTCACTGGAATGAAAGCCCCACCAGAAACAGAATTTCTATTTTGTTCATTATTATATTCCAAATGGCCAGTATAGATCTTGGTGATGAAGATTTATTGAATAATTATATAAAACAAAACCTGAACAAATGAAAATTATGGCACATCTACAGCATAAAATATATTCATTCATTAAAAATAATACAGTAGAGCCAAAGTAGGTTACTTGAAGGGATTTCCTCAAGATACTGTTGAATCTGTTGAAAGGGAAATGCTAGATGACAAAATGAGTTTATTCTTTTCTTATTTTTGCAAAATAACTTTTTTAAAGTCTGTGAGTGGGTGGATCTGTGTAATATGAGCATGGATACACAATTTATCAGTATAAAGAAAAAAGATTTGTTTTTTTAGTGAAAAAGACGTTTAATAATGATCTGAGTTCAATTCTGATTAATCAGCTTTTCTAGATCCCCTTCCTCAATATCAATTCCTTCACCTATAAAACAAGGATAATAATGGCCACCCTGCAGGTTTGTTGTAGGGCTTAAATGCAAAATGTGTGGCTCATCCTGTGACTGTCGCCTGTCACTCACCCTTCTGTCACTAGCAACTCGCCCAATGCCTAAACAGTGGCAGTTGTTCAAGAAATACTTGTTGAAGAATTAACTGTAGCTGTTATTATCACCAAAAAAAAAACCCAGAAAAACAAAATAAGAAGTTTCTGAAGAAAACAGTGGATTAGTTATACATTTTAAAACATTCTGTAGTAACACCAGGAAACACAAAGCCACATTGAGTCACTATTGTAGAGCATAAATGTGTGAACAGAGAAAAGAGATAGACTGCCGGCAGGCATCCATGGTGATTATTTTCCCTCTCATGAAGTTTCCAGAACAGTCATCAGCAGCCACCAGGAAATGTAAGCAAACATCCACTGGCAGTATTTTAGCTTTAGCATAAAAATCCACTGTTACATGAGAGTCACCTTCTAAGTTTATCAACAAAACACCTTAACCAATAAGATCTAGTCTTCTTGTATTAACATTTACGGATTGTGATTTTTTCCCTCTGCTTTTACTTAGTTTTCTTTTTTAGGTTTCCTCTTTCCCCTACATTTTTTTAACCCTACACAACTTGCCTTTGTTTGTTTTTAATTTATTGTATTTTCACAAACTCAGATTTAAACCTTTATTTAAGGCATTTTTTACTTGGGATTTTACCTCACCAAGTATCTTTACTACAAATCCCTCACAGAGAATCTAGGCGTCTTCCTTGGTTTGAACAACAGGGAGTTGGTACTGTGGAAGCATAGAAGCTTGACAGGCAGCTGTTAAGTTAGCTGCCAGACTGCAAAGCATCTCTGGACTTCAATGTCTTCATCTATAAAATGAGAGGGTGCAAATTAGATTACTTCTGAAGTTCTCTTAAACATTCAGAACACTACCAGAATATATTCTTTCTTATTCTGCTTCTCACATTCATACTTTCTCTTCCTGTTTATAAGGGAACCAGTCATCCAGGTTTTACTGCATGAATGCCAGCTCTGAAGACCTCTCCCAAAATCAATGCTGAGAACAAGGCAGAATATTCCTCAATATGATAGATTTACAATAGGTACATTTTACTGGGATCAGTATGTGGGAAGGGCTTACCCCAGTTGGTCACTGTAAAATGTTCTACACAGTCTAGGCAAGGAAGAATTTTGCTTTGGACCTGAAATAGGATGAATAATGGCCCATCAAAAATGTTCATATCCTAATCCCCAGAATCTCTGAGTATGTTACCTAACTTGATAAAAGGGACTTAGTAGATGTGATCACAAATCTTGAGATGAGGAGATCATCCTGGATTATCTACATGGGCCCAGTCTAATCACAAGAGTCCTTATTAAGAGGCAGGAGGGTCAGAGAAGGAGATGTGAGGACAAATACAAAAGCCAGAATGATGTGGGGCCCTGAGCAACAGAGTGCAAGCAGCCTCTAGGAAACTGCAAAAGGCAAGGAAGTAAACTTCTCTTTAGAGTCTCCAAAAGAAGCCAGAACTACCCATCTGTTTTAGATGTATATTCTCCAAAGCCATAAGATAACAAATTTGTGTTGTTTTAAGCCACTGAAAATTTGTTATAATTTGTTTTGGCAGCAACAAGAAACTAATACTCTAGTGTTATCAGTAAGTTTTACTGAAAAACAGCTATGGGTAAGACCCTAGAGTATCTGGCAAGTTTGAACTAGGAACCTGCATTTGTTCATGAGACGGGCAAATTGCAGTGGAAGACTGCCCTAGGGTTCGTGGACGCAGGATGACACCCAGGAGCCCTTAGGCAAAAAAGCACAGAGTTGAGAGGAAACGGAGCCGGGAATAGAGCTACCCCGGTGGGAACTACTCACCGTAATTGGTGTGTGGTAAGGAGACCTGGGCCTCAGCAATGCTCTTAAATGCTTTTATGGAAATTAGCGGACCAGAAATCTGGGAGAGACATAATATATTTACTTCATTTATATTTAGTTATTTCCCTTTTGACTTTTCTTCAGCTCTAAATCTTTAGTTCATTTTAAAAATACAAACCCAGCCCTGCTATGCTAAGGGTATACAAGTTAAAGGGCTTCTAGATATAAAGAAAAATAACTACATATCTGAAGATCAGGTAAGGTTTTAGCCCACTAACAAAGAATGAATTGGAACGGAGAAAAAATGTTAAAAGTCAACATAAGGACAACTGCAAAAATTTTGACAGGAACTAATAATTGAGCAAGTGTGCAATCTATATAAATCTGGGATAATAACCTTTGAAGACTGTTATATAATAAAATGAGATGGTATATGCAAGTGCATAGTAAACAGAAAACCCAGACTTCAACATGTGTGATTGTACATGACTGTTTCAGACTGCCTACAGGCTCCACTGCACAAGGTGGTGCTTCAGGGAAATGTTAAAACAATGTCTATGGTCTGAAATAAGGTTTGTCACAAGGCCTAGACCTTAAAGGACTATTTCACTTTTATTCCCAACAATTCTAACCTACAAACCATTCAACTCCATTCAAACTTTAAGAACGCAAAATCTGATCAGACTCACTGAAATCCATGTCACAGGTCCACCACTTAGTCTGTGGTCACCCAGGCAAAACTTGGCAGGTCACACTGGCCAACCTCTATTTGCCTCAATTTCCCCAGCTGAAAACCAGTATAATAATAGCACCTACTTCAACAGGCTTAATGGAAGAGTAAAATGAAGTAACACATGTAAAATTAAAATCCTCAACAATAAAGATGGTATTAATACTAATAATTTGAATAACCTTATGAAATTCAGTTCCTCCATAAAGCCTTCTTTTACTTCCCCAGCATTTTCTGATGACTTACTATAATGACAAGAGGGGTTTCTCCTTCTGAATTCCTATAGCACCTCTCACTCACTTCATGACCTCCTGTTATTGTCGCCCATAGCACTAATCAGACTGTATGAAAATGATTTATTTTCTGTCTCCCTGATCAGACTAAAAATTACTATAACTCTGCAATTCCATTGCCTAATATAATGCCTAGTAAAATCAATCCATATACACTTGCTTAATCTTGATAATCTTCCCTTTTTCACTCATTAACTGCCTATCTCTCCACACAGGAAAACAAGCTCCTTGTGGGCAAACACCTTACCTGTCCTGCTCACCTGTGTACCCTCAGGGCCAAGCACAGCGCCTGCCATATATTAATGGTTAAAGGACTGACAGAACGGAAGAAAAACCAACCACTTACAAAAAACTAAAGGGAAGGAGGACTGGTAGTGGTTATGTTTCCCACCTGAACCCTTGCATAGAATTTGATGGCTTGAAGAAACCTTTTACGGTTTACCTTTTTACTTTTTGGGTTCAAGAATAATGTTAAATACCACAACCTACTGAATAATCATGTAAGCCAGCAGGGGAAAAACTGATCATGATAAAAAAGCCTAATATAGTGAGGCATTGCCTTCATTTTTTTATTGCATGTGCATTAATTCTAATCTGCATAGTACTTTGTAACCTAGATTTCCACATCTTTACTGAGGCATTAAACTGTGCCCAAGAGATAACATATTATAGAAGCACTTAGAACAGGGTCTGGCACATGGCATGCAGAAGTGTCTACTATACTATTCTTACCATTAGCAAATTGCGTGTCTAACTGTGAATGAACTCAGGCCTCCTTTTTCCACTCAAGTACTTTCCAACAGACACTCACCCATTCTTTCACCAAAAACAATTCATGCTTACATGGAAAAATCTACCAGATGACCCTCTCTTCATTCAACCTCTCATTTCCATAATGGCAACAAAAGAAAAGGAAAGGAAGTCCTTTTGTTTTCTTCTTTCTGTTATTATATAGGTTTTACCCCCTCTTCTCCCACAAAGAAAAAGGGCAACAGGCCTGCAAAAAACCTAGTAGCACCAAGGTGGAGCCAGGGAATTAGGTGATCTTGCTGAAGGAACCCAAATCCAGGAAACATTGCACAAAAAGGGGTGGGTCTACAAAAGGACTAAGGAATCACATTGGTAAGGAAATCCCAAATCAACCCGGCCAATACAGTAGGGGTGGAGTCTCTAGAAAGATCCCCCAACCTCAGTACAGGTCTGGATTACATTCTCTGAATTTAAAATCCTAGATGTTCTGAATTGTCATCACTTTTCAAAGCAGTTTTATACAGGATTACATGTTATAAAAGTGTGACAAAACATCTGCAATTTCCAACATATATATCTAAAGTACTATATTCCAAAATTTGTTTACAATTAGAGAACATAAGAACTTTAAAGGTCCTTAACTTCTGAAATGCTTGCTCTTTTCAAATCACTTGATTTACAGCCAGAGTCAGGCCTGGTACAAAGTACTGTGGAAGATACTAAGAATCAAGAAATAGATAAAGGATACATGGATATTTAGCTTTAGACTTAATATGCAGCTAAATCTATTCAACTTCAGCTTCATCCTCAGCCTTTGGAAGGTAAAGAATCTACTTCAAGATCATTTCAGGCATCAGTAAACCTACTGATCAATGACCTTATGATTGAAAGCTTGTGACCACAGCTAACCTATGTCACTAATAGTAGGCCACCTGGATTTATTGCAAACATCTATATATTCACTTGAAATGATAAGTAAGCATTCCAGATCTGGATGAAAATACGCATTTTACATGGTGAAGTTACACAAGCTGGAAAACTGTCTATTTAGTTCCGCAATAGTAAAACGAAATAACATGATGATTTTGGAGACTGTTTATTCCATGTACAAAAATAATAAAAACTTCTAAATAATCAAATACATGGAAAAATAAGTTGGAATTAACTTTTAAAGATATCCAAAAAGTACACTATTTGTTTCTAAAAACCTAAATAATAATATAAGACAAAAAATAGGGATTATGAAATAATTCTAATATTTATACAACCTTTTAGTATATTATTATTATTAATGACAGAGGTATACTAAAGGTATACCTTTACTTAGAGGTAAGTCAGATAAAGTGTTTACCCCCGGTTTTCACTTTGGAGCATTCTTCCAAACTGCCATTTGGAAAAGTAAATACAGTGTTTGTTTTCTTTCCACTTTTACCCTGGGGAATGCATATGGGCCATGTTGTCAATGAAGCCCTCTGAAACACTGTCCACCTTTCTTCACCTGCTTTTTAGGTGAGGAGGTGGGCGTAGATTTATACGCAGATGAAAGGCATCCTGGTGTCTCTGGGTGTATCCTGTGAACCTCCTGTTAGTACCTCACCCAAGCAAGCCTGCTGTTGCCCAAACCTCCACTTTTCAAAATATCTACTCAGGGAAGGCGGTGCTGGGAAGCTGGTAGGTATACAGCCGGAAAAAGCATGAGCTTTGAACTCAGAGGCCACGGGTTTGACGCCTAAATCATTAACTGCAGGAAATTTTACCTTGCAGTACCTCTATTACATGAGGATTAATACCGTTTTCACGCGAGTGTTGTGCCAGTGAAGTTACTAATGTAGGTAAAGTACCAAGTACGGGCCCTGGCACAAAGTATCTGCTCAGTAAACGGTAGCTCGCATTACCCTGGGCACTTCACCACTGTCTTCGTGGTTCCAGATTTTACTTATCCTGCGAAACGTCTATTAACAAAAGTCTCATCAAACCCAAAGGTTTGGAATTTTCCACTAATCTTTCTTCCTAGGCCTTGGCTTTCAACCTTCAACGTTTCCAGGTCGTTCTCCTATGTACAGGGCTTGCCCTGCCCACTTGCCTTTGCATTTCTGGAAGGGCACATCTAGTCAAAGAAAAAAATCAGAGATTTTAGGATTAATTATCTAGTTGGCACCTCCCAGAACCTATATAACACATCTTGGAGCGAAGCAGCGAACTCCTGGGTGTCTTGGTGAGAGTGCAAGGCCTGTGTCGCGCTGCCCGCTGGGCGGCTCCCCTTCCCGAGGCACTCCAGCCACCTTTACTCTTCCTGCAGGAAGCCAGCGGGCGGCCGGGCGGCGTGCGCGCCTGGGAAGACACCCGCCCACGCGCGGCCTCGCCAACGCAAAGACGCAGCTCGCCCCTCGTAACCGAGGAAGAGGGAGGCTCCATCCCGACTCACTTCCTGCCCGCGAGAGGAAAGACATCTTGCCGCAGGGCGGCCGGCAGCGGCGCGCGCCCCGCGGACCCTTACGTGGCGCTGCCCGCTCGGGAGGCGCGGCCGGGCACGTAGGCCCCGGCACCCCCGCCGCCCCGGCCTGCCCGCGGGACTCCGGCCGGCCCTGGGGAGGACGGCAGCGGAGCGGCGCGCGGAGCCCCCGGCCCGAGGAGGAGGGGGCCGCCGAGGGCGCGCAGGCCGCCGCCGGGTCACCCACCTTTCTCACTCTGCGGGCCGTGTAGAGCCCCATCCCGTCCTGAACCCGGGAGGACTTCAGGGAGAACCTGTCCGGCACGTACATGCCCAGCATGTTCCCGGCCGCGGCGGCCGCCGCCTCGCTCAGCACCGGCGCTCGGTGCCCGGGAGGCGACACATCGAAATTTGGGGTGCCGGGTGGAGGGGAGAGGCCGGCGGGGAAGGAGGAAATGGAGTTTTCCTCCCAGAATCCCCACCTCCCGGCCGATTTCAGGATCCCCCGCGGCTCGGCCCCTCCTCGTCCCGGGTCAGGCTCGGCCCAAAGCCGCCGGGGCTGCCGCAGGGGCGCGGGGGGCGCGGGCCGGGGCGCTGCGGGCGCCGGGACGCCGCGCGCTGATTGGCCCCAAGTTGCGCCCGGGCGCGGAGCCCGGAGCAGAGCTGACCCCGGAGCCTCACACCCTGCCGTCCGCGAACCAAGCCTAGCGGATCCTCCCGCACCCGGGCCCAGCGCGGCAGCGTGCAGACCCGCCCTGCTCCGGCTCTCTGAATGATTAGTTCAGATACATAGTTCTGCCCCCTGCACTATTACTACCAGTTTGGAGATTTTACTGTCTTCAGATGGGAAACAAAAAGGGCCTTGACAGAGCTGAGGGTATCCTCCAAAACTGCTTTCCCAAGTGTACCAGACTGCAAGCAGACTTATTGCTCGACTACTGAGAGCAATCCCTGAGGTGTAGGAAATGTGGGTCCTTCTCAGTCTAAGGGTCCTTCTCACATCTGAGTTCTGCATCTTGTTTTTTTTCATGCTTGCTGGAGAGGTTTGAGCTCAGGGGACTAGTTAAGTATATTGAGTAACGAACAGAGAAAGGGGGTGTTCACAACCTGCAACTGCTCTCTTTCAAGTTAATTCAAAATTTGCCCTGAAATCTAAGTGGAGTAGAAACAAGTTCTTTTATAATGACCTAACCCCTGGGAAGTACTGTCACTTCCGAAAATACACTATTCTTGCGTCCTCTCTTGCTTCAGGATCACCAGACCTATTAGAGATATCCAGACATACCACTGTGCAGATGGGGGAGATACAAGGGAATGCCCAAACTATAGAATCTGGTATCGCAAGAATGAAATCATGCCAAAAGTCTTGCTTTAGTATTTTTAATAAAGTTAGGTGTTGCAATGTGCCCAGAAGGAAACTTTTCTTCAACTTAAATAAAGTTACTACTGGCTTTGTTCAAAAATCCAGGAGTCAGGCAGCATCCAATATGGCAGATAAAAAGTTGATCCTAGGAGCTTTACAAAATAAAGGACTTTTGTAGGGAGAAGGGAGTGGAAACAAGTTTTACTACGCAAAAACTGGATGGGCTATTGCAAGGTTACTTTGTTTCAGTAGTTTGCAGGGGGCTATCAGGCAAAATTCATTAGTGCTGACAAGGCAACTCCTGATTGACTAGTTTTAAGATTCCATTTCTAGGACAGCAGAAACTTGTTAGGTTTCAGTTTGGTGACATGGGGGTTTAGCATAAGTGTCTCCATTTGGGGCCCGTTGTCTTGTTTATAGCAACAAGAAGAATTTTATTAGAGTCATGTAATAGCACTATTTGTAGATTTTATTGAATAGAATAAATGATCCTCTTTGAAAAGTTTAAGGGTAGCTTTGCCAGAGGTGAGAGGAACAATGCCTTAATCATTCTGAGTTTCCATCCCTTTGACCCACCATTGAAGATATTATCTAACTTTATGTAGGGCGAAATGAATCAATCAACACAAAGTTTGTTCCTATGGGATTTGAAATTAGATGTCCTTGAAACACATGATAGGTGTTTAATAAATACTTCTTGATTAAAAAAGTATATTCTGAGGTGAATCTGAGATTTTCAAACCAGGTGATGAATTCACCTTGCATCAAAAAATCTAGACTAAGTAGATTCCTAGAGTCCTTCAAACCACTGCTAAAAACAGGCCAGACCAGGTCCATTGGGCCTAGCTGGAACCAGCCCACAATCCAGAGGGTGGCCTGTGGCATTTTCCCCAGGGCACTCAGCCCTTTTTTTGGACACAATCTTTCATCTCTGTCCCTCAAGCCACCATGGCTTCTCAGTCAAATGCTCTGCCATGTTTCTTTGGGCACAAAAGTCTCCACGGCTTTTGATATCTAGAGAGAAGAAGAAATGTTTTCTAGTCTTTGTTCGACACAACCCTCACTCCCTGCTGGCCCTTTCCTTGGCATATCTCCCTTTTAGTTGCCCTTTGTTTCTGGGGAACAAAGTTGCCAGTTTGAGAATGCTCATCTTTCTGAATGTAGGCATCTTTACTAATTAGGAAACAGTAAAAACTAAATGAGTTTCTGAAAATAAATCTGAAATTAATAAAATGAAAAACTTCCCAAATCTTTTATGACTCTCCATCAGAGATTTTGTTACAACTGATACAAACAGCATATTTCATAAAAGCATGCAGTGTTCTTTTTATCTACTTGGTGGAGTGCTCTGAAGATCTACTACCTAAAGCATGGAAACCAGCAATAAAAAGCCCCTAATAATAATCTCTATTGCAACACATAAAAAAAGATACATGTTTGTCAAATCAAAATGCACAATACTGTTCAGAAATTTGATTTTGAAGCCTATAAGACAGTAGTGGTACAATAATGATTTCTTAAAACTTTGAAAGCTAGAAGTGACCTTTCAATATTATTTTTAAAAAATGGGAAATGAAAAGTCTGCTTTATATCAAGAGTTAATCCAGTCCTAAAAAAATAAGAAAATCAAAATACTGACATTAAAGTACTACCATGCATCTGATTTACTTATTCTACAAAATAGTGCACCATCTTGACCCAGGAGAAATGACTACAAATACTTTTCTCCTTACTTTTAAATACACTTTTGGAAGAAATTGTTTTCATTGATATGCCTAAAGCAAGCTCTAGTTATTGAATTCAAACTTGTATACTAGAACAGGCCTTGTTTTTTCATCACTGGGAAGACTTTAATTGTAATTCTATATTAATTGATTATTTTACCACACATACTGTGGAATTCTTTTGCTTGTGTCTTGATTATTAATGACTGTTTCCAACTGCCATGGTAGAATAAAAGCCTGATAGAAAGGAACACTGAGGTTTATTTGTCTAGTTTCCTGAGAGTCAGAAGGATTTTGCAGTGAATGAATATAGAACCAAGTTTCCTGAGCAGAAGAGAATAAAGATTTATTTGGTGTGACTCAAAAAAAAAATCCTTTAAAATAAACCCAGAGTGGGTTGTTGGATTCTTGCTCTGAAACCATCTCTCCTTGACATTCATTTCACAATAGCAATAGCACTATGGAAAGATGACCCTAAAACCTGGAAAAGTCAGCACATTTGATTTTCTTTAATATCTTGGTTGTAAGAGATGACACCAAAGACTTGTATGCAGCACCAAAGAAGAATCATGCAATCCATCAATTACAGGAAACCTAGAAGTTGTTGGAACTAGAGTGAGAAATGCTATAGAAAGAAAAACCAAAGGATAAATCAATGGTCATCTCACCCCAAAGTCACCACTGTTCATGGAGCAGAGTAAGAAGGGTAACAGGAAACTGAAGAAAAGTGTCGGAAGGAAACCAGGAAGGATAATAGTTTTATGCATTAAGCCTATTATATATGCCAGAAGCTGGACTAGATTCTTCATATCCACTATCTTAAAGCCCTGACAGCCCTACCATAACAGCCCTGCAAAGCAAATTTTATTAGCCCTATTTTATACACCAGGAAACTGAATCTCAGAGAGGTGATTGATCTTAGTCAATTTCATACATCCATGAAATGGTGGAGGTAATTCAAACCAAGGACTGGCTAATTCCAGTGTCAGACTGGCTGACTCAGATTTTGGGCTCACTTTTCAGTTATACTTCCCATAAGGCTTAACAGCAGCTCTGGGGCTAGGAGGAAATATCCATTTTCCTTTCTTTCCCTCTCTCTTTCATTCTCTCTCTCTCTCCCCCCACCGTCCTGCCTGCCAGGTCCTGTCAACTCATGCTCTGGAACTGGGAAGAAAACTTGATTGACCAAGGTCAATAAAATAGTGGCTCTGCAGTGAGTTTAGTCCAGTCAACTGTCTAAGACAGAGTCACATGATTTTCCAAGGACATCTCTGCAGAAAGGAGCTGTAAGATAAGACCCTACCTTCACAGAAAGTTTCTCTAACCTGGCAGGTCAGATATTTTGCAGCTTAGCCTATTTATAACCACAGCCTTACTTATCTGCAAATTTTTAATCCATAGTAATGATGATATTAAAAAGAATCAGCAATTAGCCAAAAAGAAATACCAACTCTCCTATGTTTATCAGAGCCTCCCAATTTGTTCTACTAGGTTTTCTCTTCCCTTATTAAAATAAAATGTTCATCTCTGACTTCAGAAATGAACTATTATTAAAAAAAAAAGAGCAGACACCTTCTTAACTCTCCATTCCAAATGAGTAAGGAGGAATCTTGTTTTAGTGATCATTTTCTATAAACTGTCTGAAACTCAAGAGTAAAAGTAATGATTATAATAATGTCTCACTAATTATTTAGCACAGAGGCAAGAACCAACTTTTTCCTTAGAAGTTATTTCAAATAAGCATCACAGTTGAGTGCTGACATCTTGGTGACCTTTTACTAAAAAGGGGCACGCACACAGCCAGTGATGTAATTCTCTGCTGAACTGGGGTCTCTATAAGGCCTCCTCTGTCCAACTGCATCTTTCTTTTTATGTTGGGCAACTTCTTGAAGTTTCTACAGACATAGGAAACTAACATTGTCTGAAGATCATTGATTTTAGAATTTCTCTCTGTTGTTTCCAGTTGTAACCAACTACTGTATCAGTATATTTTTACATATGAAGGAAGACTGTTATTATTTGGCCTTTTACGTGAGTTCAAGAAAGTAATGCTCATTAACATTGGTTTACTTTGTTTTAAAAAGTCTTTATAATTCAGCAACAATATATTAATGTCATTTAGTTCTAACATATCAATATTTTCTGCTGAAATAACTCCCTAGATCTTAGGCTTTTATATCCAAAACTAACTTATGAAGTATAGTATTTAAATTGTACATGTGATTAAAATATGAAACAATATATCATTCTGAAAATTACTAATATTGCACGCCCTGAAGGTAACCTGAACCTTTGCTATAAGAAACTTGTCAACATGTGGAAAAACAAATTGGAAGACTTCTGGCTGTGTGACAGATGTGTTCTCTGGAGAAAAGATACAAAAAAATTTTAAATAATCAAATATGGCAAAAAGTAACAGATTCTGTTATACCCTTGGGTCAGATGTTTCCTCCTGAACTGTAGTCCAGCCAGCCTTTGCACTGCTGTTCTCTTTGTCTGAAGAATTTAGTTATCATAAGTCTTCTTTATTGAAGGCACTGTGTGGCTATGAAGAAAACATTGACATCACACTAATTCCTCACATCATCAGTGGTAAATATGTCTGCAGAATTTTACCATAAAGAACCTTAGACCAGAAGGAAGCAGAAAGACTTAAAAAAAAAATGACACAAACCATGCAGAAACTGTGCTAAACTCTATAGGCTACCCATAAAAAGTAACTTCTGGAAGCCTCTTCCTCCAGGCACAACTGCTAAAATGGTCACCCTCCACTGTTCCTACCACGGGGAACATCTTTCCATCACAAGTGCTCCCCAGTCTCTGTCGGAATGGTAAGGAGCCATGGGGACAGCCGGGAGTTTGAATCACAGATCTGAGGAGTATTAAATGAGGCCATAGGACAGGTTAATAACCTCTCAAAAACTACAGTGAGGATCATAATGCCAACTTTGCAAAGCATCAGCCACAAAATAAGGTTCAAAACAAATGGAAGTTATCATTATTACCATGGATTAAGACTAAGTTTTGTAGTTATACTTTAATGTTCTTCACCAAGCCATCTGGGTTTTGCTATAATTACACAGAAATAAATCTATTAACTTGTGCTATGGCACAAGGAAGCCCCCAATCAATCTTCCAGTACAGGAACATAATATCTGTATAATGCTGGCTATAAGACAATGATGCTTCCACAGAGACAAGCAGGATCCTAAAAATCCCCTATGGGAATTTGCATGAAATTTTGTTCTCTGGGCTTATAGACAGATCACCTGTGTGTCCCATTGGGAGAGAAAATAAACCTTCCAGTAGTTAAATTGTGTTAATCCTATGTTGTCAGTTTAAAGTCCTTGATTATACTCCCAATTTATTTAAACTTATAAAAAATTCTTCAAATTATGTGGTGTTTATTTAGAAAATAAATCTTTAATATCATCATATATTCCTGCAACAAGTATTTATAGAACTCATAGTTATGTGCCAAATACAAAAAATAAACAATAAAAGTTATCAGACTCTGCAAATTTAAGAGTGCATGAACATATTTCTCTAAGCAATACTACCTCAGAGGGAAAAGGAGAAAAGGAATCTAATGAGTTACAATGGAGATTCCATGTAATTTATGTTTCTGTCCAGACTGAATTTGTAGAGAAATAGTCTACTTAAGAAGAACCTTTTAAAAAGATGGATTTAAGAAGGCGGCGTGAGAGGTGAGACAGAGGATTCCTCCTAAAACCATATGTAATATGAAAATATAATTAATACAACTAATCCTGAAAGAGCAACAGGAAACAGGACTGCACCAAACTGCATACACCTGGAGAAAAGAATAAACCTCAGGGAACAGGGTAATGTACCAAAGCCGTGGCCTGGTGGGACCCAAGCTCTTCCCCCACCCCAGCTACTAGCAGAAGGAAGAGAAACAGAGAGGGGAGGGAGTGGAGGCCTGGGACGGCTGAATCCATAACTCCGGAGATGTGATCTGGGAGCACAAACCTACATTTCATGGTGTTTTTTATGGTACTCTCGTGATTAGTGGGTTGGAAAGCTAAGATAGGCAGAATACCTGGAGAGACTAAGATTACAGCAGCTTGTGGAAAGCAGGGATCCATATCTAGCTGCTCTGGGACAAAAGAAAGGTGGGCAGTCTGAGAGACTTTCTAACAGCAAGTGAGCTGCTAAAGGGGCAAGGATTGCACAGAGCTTACTGCTCAGGAGAAAGAACAGGTAGTCAAAATTGTCCAGGTGCACTCTGCCCGCAGGTTGGGAACTTTCACGATCTTCAGGAGCTCCAGCTCCCTGGCTGCCTACACAGCCCCAAGGACCCCCTTCATGATACACAGCCTACTGAGCCTTTCTCCCGGCCAGCCCCACCTGGCTTACAGACCCGTAAACCCTACCCTGGCATTAGGCCAGCCAGAGGGAAGCCCTGTCTACAGCAACTACAAATGCAAAGCACAGAGGCTTATACCCTGTGTGCTTGGCCAACTGGTTCTGGCAGTGGAGACAGGCATAGCAGCCAGGAAACAGGAAACAGCTCTTTCCTCCCCCCAGGCACCAATACCGTTCCCCTGGGACCTCCGACATTGCTTCAGGGGCTAAGCAGCTCCAGAGAGTAGAGCTTCTGAAGCACTACAGGGTGTGATATACAAATATGAAATGCCAAAGAAACCTGATTAAAAGTAAAATTATTAATACCACCCCTGAGAAAAATTCAAATGAAAACGACCTCATGAACCTGCCTGGAAAGGATTTAAAAATAAAAATCATTAACATGCTAATGAAGGTACAGAAAAATATTGAAGAACTCAGGGATGAATTCTGATCGGAGATCCAATCGTTAGGGAACACAGAATCAGAAATGAAACATACAATATGGACAGTTTTGAAAGCAGATTAGATACTAGAGGAGGCGATAAATGAAGTAGAAATTAGAGTATAGGAATACAAAAAAGCTGAGGCACAGAGAGAAAAAAGGACCTGTAAGAATGAAAGAATATTGAGAGAACTGTGTGACCAATCCAAACGGAACAATGTTGACGTGACAGGGGTGCCAGAAGAAGAAGAGAGAGAAAAAGGGATAGAAAGTGTCACAGAGGAGGTAATTGCTGAAAACATCCCCAATCTGGGGAAGGAGTTAGTCTCTCAGGCCATGGGGTGCACAGATCTCCCAACACAAGGGACCCAAGGAAGAAAACACCAAGACATATAGTAATTAAAATGCCAAAGATCAAGGATAAGAACAGAGTATTAAAAGCAGCCAGAGAGAGAAATTATATCACATACAAAGGAAAGCCCATCAGGCTATCATCAGACTTCTCAGCAGAAACCTTACAGGCCAGAAGGGAGTGGCATGATGTATTTAATGCAATGAAGCAGAAGGGCCTCCAACGAAGAACACTTTATCCAGCAAGGTTATCATTTAAATTTGAAGGAGAGATTAAGCAATTTACAGAAAAACAAAAGCTGATAGAATTTACCTCCCACAAACCATCTCTACAGTGTATTTTGGAAGGACTGCTGCAGATTGAAGTGTTCCTAAGGTTTGACAGCTGTCACCAGAGGTAATAAAACCACAGTAAAGAAAGTAGAAAGCTAATTACTAAGCAAATGAAAAATTAAATTAACAATCCCCAAAGTCAAGCAAGGGATGGACAAAGTGCAGATTTTAATACCTAATATATAAAGAATAGAGGAGGAAGAAAAAGGAGGGAAAAAAAAGAACCTTTAGACTGCGTTTGTAATAGCATATTAAGTGAGTTAAGTTACACTCTTAGATAGTAAGGAAGTTAACCTTGAACCTTTGGTGACCATGAATCTAAAACCTGCAATGGCAATAAGTATATACGTATCGATAATCACCCTAAATGTAAATGGTCTGAATACACCAATCAAAAGATACAGAGTCACTGAATGGATAAAAAAACAAGACACATGTATATGCTGCCTACAAGAGACTCACTTTAAATCCAAAGACATACACAGACTAAAAGTGAAGGGATGGGAAAAGATATTTCATGCAACTAATGGGGAGAAAGAAGCAGGAGTTGCAGTACTTGTATCAGACAAAATAGACTTCAAAACAAAGAAAGTCACAAGAGACAAAGAAGGACATTACATAATGATAAAGGGGTCAATCCATAAGAATATATAACCATATAACCAAAATAAATATCTATGCACCCAACACAGGAGCACCTACATGTGTGAAACAAATACTAACAGAATTAAAAGGGGAAATAGAATGCAATGCATTCATTCTAAGAGACTTCAACACTCCACTCAATCCAAAGGACAGATAAACCAGACTGAAAATAAGTAAGGAGACAGAAACACTGAACAGCACATTAGAACAGATGGACCTAACAGACATCTACAGAACTCTACACCCAAAAGCAGCAGAATACACATTCTTCTCAAGTATGCATGGGACATTTTCAAGAATAGATCATATCCTAGGCCACAGAAAGAGCCTCAGTAAGTTCAAAAAGTTGAAACTGTACCAACCAGTTTCTCAGACCACAAGGTATGAAACTAGAAATAAATTATGCAAAGAAAATGATAATCTCACAAACACACTGAGGCTTCACAACATGCTCCTAAATAACCAATGGATCAATGACCAAATAAAAACAGAGATCAAGCAATAAGTAGAGACAAATGACAACAATATTTCAACACCACAAAATCTATGGGATTCAGTGAAGGCCATGCTAAGAGTAAAGTATATTGCAATACACGCCCACCTCAGGAAAGAAGAATAATCCCATATGAACAGTCTAAACTCATAATTAACAAACCTAGGAAAACAAGAACAAATGAGTCCCAAAGTCAGTAGAAAGAGGGACATAATAAAGATTAGAGCAGAAATAAATAAAATTGAGAAGACTAAAACAATAGAAAGAATCAATGAAAGCAGGAGCTGGTTCTTTGAGAAAATAAACAAAATAGATAAACCCCTAGTCAAACTTATCAAGAAAAAAAGACAGTCTACACACCTAAACAAAATCAGAAATGAGAAAGGAAAAATCATGACGGACACCACAGAAATACAAAGAATTATTAGAAAATACTATGAAAAATTATATGGTAACAAACTGGATAACCTAGAAGAAATGGACAGCTTTCTAGAAAAATACAACCGTCCAAGGCTGATCCAGAAAGAAACAGAAAATCTGAACAGCCCAATTACCAGCAATGAAATTGAACTGGTAATCAAAAACCTACATAAAAATAAAATTCCTGAACCAGATAGATTTACTGCTGAATTTTATCAAACATTTAGTGAGGACATAATACCCATAGTCCTAAAGTTTTCCAAAGAGTAGAAGAAGAGGGAATACTTCCAAACACATTCTATGAGGCCAGGATCACTACAATACCAAAACGAGGCAAAGACACCACAAAAAAGAAAATTACACACCAATATTCCTGATGAACATAGATGCAAAAATACTCAACAAATATTAGCAAACCAAATTCAAAAATACATCAAAAAGATCATCGGTCATGATCAAGTAAGATTTATTTCAGGGATGCAAGGATGGTACAATTATTCGAAAATCCATCAACATCATCCACCACATCAACAAAAAGAAGGCCAAAACCCACATGATCATCTCCATAGATGCTGAAAAAGCATTCAACAAAATTCAACACCCATTCATGATAAAAACTCTCAACAAAATGGGTATAAAGGGCAAGTACGTCAACATAAGAAAGGCCATATATGACAAACCCACAGCCAATATCATACTTAACAGCGAGAAGCTGAAAGCTTTTCATCTTAGATTGGGAACAAGACAGGGATGCCCACTCTCCCCATTTTTACTCAACATAATTCTAGAGGTCTTAGCCATGGCAATTAGACAACACAGAGAAATAAAAGGCATTCAGATTGGTAAAGAAGAAGTTAAATCATCTCTGTTTGTAGATGACATGATATTGTACATAAGAACCCCTAAAGAATCCACTCCCAAACTACTAGATCTAATATCTGAATTCAACAAAGTTGCAGGATACAAAATTAATAAGCAGAAATCTGTGGCATTCCTATATACTAACAATGAACTGGCAGAAAGAGAAATCAGGAAAACAATTCCATTCACAATTGCATCAAAAAGAATAAAATACCTAGGAATAAACCTAACCAAGGAAGTGAAAGACCTATACTCTGAAAACTACAAGACACTCATAAGAGAAGTTAAAGAAGATGCCAATAAATGGAAACACATCCCGTGCTCATGAATAGAAAGAATTAATATTGTCAATATGGACATCCTGCCTAAAGCAATCTACAGATTTAATGCAATTCCTATTAAATACCAACAGCATTCTTCAATGAACTAGAGCAAATCATTCTAAAATTCATATGGAACCACAAAAGACCCCGAATAGCCAAAGCAATCTTGAGAAGGAAAAATAAAGCTGGGGGGATTATGCTCCCCAACTTCATGCTCTACTGCAAAGCCACAATGATCAGGACAATTTGGTCCTGGCACAAGAACAGACCCATAGACCAATGGAACAGACTAGAGAGCCCAGATATAAACCCAAGCATATATGGTCAATTAATATATGATAAAGGAGCCATGGACAAACAATGGGGAAATGACAGCCTCTTTAACAACTGGTGTTGGCAAAACTGGACAGCTACATGCAAGAGAATGAAATTGGATTCTTGTTTAACCCCATACACTAAAGTAAACTCAAAATGGATCAAAGACCTGAATGTAAGTCATGAAACCATTAATCTCTTAGAAGACAACATAGGCAAAATCTGAATATAAGCATGAGCAACTTCTTCCTGAATGCATCTCCTTGATCCAGGGAAACAGAAGCAAAAATGAACTCATGGGACTACATCAAACTAAAAAGTTTCTACATGGCAAAGGACACCATCAAAAGAACAAAAAGACATCCTCCAGTATGGGAGAATATATTTATAAATGACAAAGCTGACAAGGGGTTAATATCCAAAATATATGAAGAACTCACACACCTCAACACACAAAAATCAAATAACCCCATTAAAAAATAGGCAAAGGATATGAAGAGACAATTCTCCAAAGAAGAAATTCAGATGGCCAACAGACACATGAAAAGATGCTCCGTATCACTGATCATTAGGGAAATTCAAATTAAAAGAACAATGAAATATCATCTCATACCAGTAAGGATGGCCAGCATCCAAAAGACCAAGAACAAAAAATTCTGGCAAGGATGCAGAGAAAGGGCAACCCTCCTACACTGCTCTTGGGAATGTAAGTTAGTTCAACCATTGTGGAAAGCAATATGGAGGTTCCTCAAAAAACTAAAAATAGAAATCCCATTTGACCCAGAAATCCCACTCCTTGGAATTTATCCAAAGAATACAACTTCTCAGATTCAAAAAGACATATGCACCCTATATTTACTTTTTATTTATTTTTATTTTTTATAATTTATTTTGGTATCATTAATCTACAGTTACATGTGCAATATTATGGTTATTAAACTACCCCCTTCATCAGGTCCCCCCCACCAACCCCATTACAGTCACTGTCCATCAGCATAGTGAAATGCTATAGAATCACTACTTGTCTTTTCTGGGTTGTACAGCCCTCCCCGTGCCCCCCCAACATTACATCTGCTAATTGTAATGCCCCTTTTCCCCCCTTATCCCTCCCTTCCCACCCGTCTTCCCCAGTCCCTTTCCCTTTGGTAACTATTAGTCCATTCTTGGGTTCTGTGAGTATGCTGCTGTTTTGTTCCTTCAGTTTTTTTCTTTGTTCTTATACTCCACATATGAGTGAAATCATTTGATACTTGTCTTTTTTGGCTTGGCTTATTTCACTGAGCATAATACCCTCTAGCTCCATCCATGTTGTTGCAAATGGTAGGATTTCTTTTCTTCTTATGGCTAAATAATATTCCATTGTGTATATGTACCACATCTTCTTTATCCATTCATCTACTGATGGACACTTAGGTTGCTTCCATTTCTTGGCTATTGTAAATAGTGCTGCGATAAACATAGGGGTGTATCTGTCTTTTTCAAATTGGGCTGCTGCATTCTTAGGATAAATTCCTAGGAGTGGGATTCCTGGATCAAATGGTATTTCTATTTTGAGTTTTTTGAGGAACCTCCATACTACTTTCCACCACCCTATATTTATTGCAGCAGTTTTTACAATAGCCAAGATATGGAAGCAACCTATGTGTCCATCAGTAGATGAAAAGATAAAGAAGAGGTGGTACATATACACAATGAAATACTCTTCAGCCATAAGGAAGAAACAAATCCTAACATATGCAAGAACATGGATGGAGCTGGAGGATATTATGCTCAGTGAAATAAGCCAGGCAGAGAAAGACAAGTGCCAAATTATTTCCCTCCTTTGTGGAGTATAACAACACAGGAAAATTGAAGGAACAAAATAGCAGCAGACTCACAGACTCCAAGAAGGGGCTAGTGGTTACCAAAGGGGAGGGGTGTAGGAAGGCAGTTGGGGAGGGAGGGAAAAGGGTGTTGACAGGTATTATGTTTCCTACACATGGTGTGGGGGGTCATGGGGAAAACAGTGTAGCACAGAGAAGGCAAACAGTGAATCTGTGGCATCTCACTATGCTGATGGACGGTGACTGCATTGGGGTATGGGTATGGACTTGATAATGTGGGTAAAAGTAGTCACCACCTTGTTTTTTCACGTTAAACCTTCATAAGAGTGTATATCAATAATATCTTAATAAAAATTTTTTAAAAAAAGAAGAGGCTTTAATGGCACTTCTGTCACTATCACATTAATTTTGCTAATTGGACGGGTACACGGCGATGGAACAACCGTTTTGGAGACAGTATACTATAGTCTTGCATAGACACAGCAAACATCTTGGGGAGCTTACAGCTAAGAAGCAAAGCCTTTTCTAAGGATCAGTTGCTAACAGCTCTGCATTAAAACTGTGTTTGAGCAAGCACGTAAGTAAAGGTTCCTGAAGTAAGAACTTGGAATGACACTTTAACTTGAAAGAACAATTGTGAGGCACATACTAAACATGATAGACACTGAAGAGGGTGCACAAGGGCCAGAACTGATTCTTTACACACAAGTTAGGAAATGAGGAGACATGGGACAGACACATACTGAAACCCAACTATAGCTCTAGGAGGAAGGGAACTCACCCGCCCCAAGTTTCCTATAATTTTGGTGAGAGCGAAGGACGACAGGGTGAGAGTTTGCGGAAAGGGTTCTATTGCTCATGGCTTAGTCTCTCGCTGGGCTCCACTAGGAAGCCCCACTTGTCCACCCTTGCTGCCTTGACGTGCACTTTTACCCTGCCTGTCCCTTCCTGGAGGAACTCTATGGGCGAGTCCCTGGTGACTGGCAGGCGCCTGACCAGTTATGCACCAGGAACAGAGGGGTGGAGAGAATGCCCACCACTCTGCACACCCTACCCCCTTCTACCAGAGGCTCTGACTAAACATCCATTGATATGCAAGCAGGCCCTTATCTGCACACCGCTATCCAGACCAGGCAGGAAATTCTGGGTGAAAACTTCCATTTACCCCACACCAAAACGTATAGTATATGTAGTAAATTGTATATATAGCAAACCACAAATCGGTATGAGGAACAAAGTGCAGATGTTCTCATTGAGAATGAGCACTATCATCCTGAATTTTTCATTAGGTACTAAAAATTTGCCACCAAATTAACTAAATATCAGCAGCAGAACTGAATGACCTCTATCTGTACTTTGCCGTCAAAGGTCTGGTGCCTAGAGTGCGCAAAGCACAAGCAGTGTCTTGTGCAAAATTCTACCTAGGACTGAATTTTGTTGGAAAAAATGCATTATTTTAATATTTAGAAAAGATCATGAACGCCAATACCAGAAAGAAAATAACAATTTAAAGTCTTTGCCATAGTTTTCACACAAGGAGAGTGTAGAGATGAAATAAGGTGAGTTAATCTTAAAACTGTTTGGTTCATTTAGTTTGGATGCCTGGGTCCAATATTACATACACATTCTCCTCTTCCACCCTCTAGTTACTTCTCATTTTCCTGACAGTCTCCTGCAGCTCCAATGTTATTATAAGCTGTAAAACATATTTTACTCATGCAATTACGATGCTTTTTAGCTTTCAAGCTCAGTAGGGGAAAATGTGGAGGTGTTTAATTCTGCAGTTTTATATTTTTTCACAGGGAATGAAAGTCAAATCTGAAAAGTAGCAACTTGCTATAAAATATTATTTTTCTTCTTTTCCCAGTATGTTTAAATGGCATCAGGTTCAAATACTTTATTACAGATAACCCTAGCCAATTTAAATGTCCAATTTCCCAGTAAAACATGAATCAGGAAAAGTCAGTATCTTTGCAAATGTGAGTCCAAATTTTGCCCTTAGATTAGTCTAACAAAATTTCCACTCTCTTCAGTGGGAGTTATAAAAAGTACATCTGAGGGGAGAATTTGGCCATGAAATTTAAAATGACTGTAGGGTAAGTAAAATATTTCTTATGCTTCTGATTATACAGTAGCTGTGGAACTTTCAAAAGGAAGACATTAAAACCCCATAACATAGCAAAATTCAATTAAAAAGCAATTGTTAATTTAACTAGCTTTGAAGAGTTTTCACTTGTTTTAAAGAACACATCTAATAGTGCTTTATGCATTTATTCAAAAATATTCACACCAACATCACTTTTTTCAAAGGATAAATATTTTGTAGCCTGATAAGATCCCATATGACACTTGGCACTAAGATAAAATTTGAAAAAGCTCCAAGTATTGCCTATATTAAGAAAGAACCATTTTGGTCCATGTAATATACTTAGTTGTAATCATATGATACTAACACTGATTCTAAGAACAGTAGATAGAGACAAAAAATAAATAGCTAAAATAACTAACAAACAAAAAACCTGGGTTTAGTTATTTTTTTCACTGAATTCATGAGGCGATATTTGTTTTAGATCTTTGTAACTTCAGTATGTTTAAGGTGTCTGAATTTCCTGCTCTATTAACAGTTGTACCATCATCTGCACTTAAAATACTGACTCCCTACCTACCAGATGTCTTGGATTTAGATTCATTTAATTCTCTTCCCTATTCCCATATCACTGGCACTATCTATATAGTTAAGACCTTCAAAGCCCCACATCTGACTGTCAATATATTGACATATTGTCACTAGTCTAGCTTCTCTTTGCTTGAATGTATTATAGACATAACTGTTAGATTAATATTCTTTAAATATTATCTTGACACACTCTCTCTCCAATAACTTGAATTAGTCCACATACCAACTGGATATTCCAAAATCCTTATTCTGAAGTCAAAAAGTAATTCATGACCTTGTTCCATCCTACCCTTCCAACCTTAACCCCCACTATTCTTTCAGAAACACCCATTCAGTCAAATTCACTTATTCTCTCTTTCTTCAAACTTTGTTGTACCTGGCTCAATGTTGTGTTTACATGTTTTCCATTGCCTGAAATGTGCTCTTCATTATTTGCTTCTTATTTAACATCTACCATTATTCACATTCCAATCTATGTTTCATATTTTCCATGAAACCATTTACAATCACCACAATTAGAAATGCTCTCTCCTGCTTTCACATAGCCATAGTTTTTGTTGCCTGTTCATTCATTTGACGCTTAATTCACTGTCTTACATTGTTAGGGTGTGTGTGTGTGTGTGTTTCCTTCTCATATCTACCTAGTTAGATTTTAATGTCTTTGAAGGCATATACTGTGTCTCACATTTTATATCCTTATTTTTCTAGCATCCTACTTTAAAGATAGTGCCACAGTACAGAATGAGGCTGCTCATGCATTATGTACCTTTACGGGGCTTCAGTTATATCATAGTCAACGTGAATGGCCCCTTATGGAGCTGTGTAATACACAACTTTTATAGCTATAAATGGCAACCCACTTGCATACAGCATAAATTTAATATTTATGCATAATTTTTACCTTTCTTGTGTCATCTCTCCGTTTTATAACAAAAGTTTCTCAATAGTTCACAGCCCCTTTGACTTCTTCATACTGTAGGATAGCAGAATATGCAACCCCAAAATATGCTTTCATGGCAAAAAGGATTATTTTGAAAAGATTGTTTTTGAGAAACAGTGGACAAAGGAGAATCTATGAAAACAGAATAGAAGTTACCCTTCAGCAATAAAAATTTACATCTATAAAGAAAATCTTCCTTTGTAAGATGTCTTTCCATCCTGGCACTAGGAAAGGGAGAGTGACTTTAAATCACAAGAAACTAAGTAATGGAGAAGGCAAGGACTTTAATCTGCATAATGAACTTTACCCTTTACCATTCTTTTCCTAGTAACCTCCCGTAACTGTCTTTCCTTTCCTTCCTCAGCATCCTTTTTCTTTAACTGAAGATAATATTTACGGTGGGGTCTTGGGCCATCTCAGAGAGTTATTCAGGTTTCCTGGGCATCGCACATGAATACTGAAATACATGTATATTGATAAACTTCTGTTCATTTTTCTCTTGGTCTGTCTTTTATTACTGGGGGTCTCAGCTTGGAACTCAGAAGGGTAAGGGGAAAATTATTTTTCCTTCTCTACAATTCTGGTGACAAAGGGACCTGTTGGGACACCCACTTGCTCCAAAGCCTCCAGATGTTAAAAGATAAACTGAGAGATACTAAACGTTTTAAGAGATTATTTGAGCAAAAATGGATTTGAATTGGGCAATGACAAACCAGAAGTGATTAGCAGCAATCCATCATCAAGAGCTGGGAAGAGACTTTGATGGAGTGTAACTCTGGGAAAAGGAAATTCCTGGGCAAAATACCCAGCTGAAACTGAAATCAGTCAAAGGGAGAAATAAAGTTTAAAACCCGTTTATTGCCTAGAAACAGTGGTCTGGGGGCCGTCTCTCTCCTTCTCCAGCAGAAGCAAGTGAAGCATCCCCCCAACCTCTCAGTTTCTGATAAGCCCTCCGAGGCCCAGGTAATTACCCATTGGTATGGAGATGAACTACCTCTCTCCACCCCTTAGGAACGCCTGTTCATATGGAGATGCACTAAAGCCAGGCGAGAGAGATTCTGGAAATACTACTATTTTACCCATAGGTTACCCCTCCAGAAATCTCGACCTACAATGTAGTCGTTCCCCCTCTTCCGCAATGGTCCCTGTGCGAGAAAACTGGGGCATTGTGACCAGACTAATGACATACAATAGCAACAGATAATCCTCAAACCAGAGGATTCAGCTAGGTTCAAAATCCTATGCAGATTAAGTCCATAGCTCACCCACTCCACAGGCAGGCAGTAGCAATCATCAAACAGCAGCTGCAGCTAGGGGGCGCATCCAGGCCACAAGGACTGTAGAAGAAAATAACCTTAAGGGTGATAAGATACATGTTTTAATGACACCAGCGTAGGCAAATCTTGTCCATCAGGTAGGACAAGAAAGTGGTCCATGCAAGAGAGTGGTCCTGGGATAGGACAGTGGCAGGAATGGAATCTCGTCCTGGTCTAGTATACCAGAATTTCACCCCCCTCCCTGTGGGAGTTACAGATGGGTCAATATATAGGGCTATGGGAGGTGTATACACTGGCCCTAAAGATAAAACAAAGCTTCCCCATAAGATGCTCTTACTGCCTGGACATTTTGGGTACATTACTGTGATCTTTGGGGGCCACTCTGGTGTTACTCCAGGAATACACATGAGGCCAGCTTCCAGGCCTTTTCCACAAGGTGCCAGAAGGGCCAGCCATCACTGGTCCATGTGTTGAAATGTCTAGAGCCATGTCCACTCAATAGTGTCTCCATAGTTTAATGCAGTAGGGGCTGGCAGGAGAATGTTGCTCTGGTGGCCATATCCTGGCTTCAATAACTCCTCTTTGGTTCGCACATACAATTGTATAGGAGAGGTCACAGTGTGTGTTAGCATATCCACAGGGCTTAAGGCTCCTTATTAGGGCTTCTCATTCAAACACTGTAGCACTATCCATAGGCGAACTGACCAGCCCCGTAGACTGTTGGTGTCCGACTTCAGGCCAGATTTCAACAAACTGTTGTACCTCTCTTTTATGCCTGCCCCAGTATGGTTATATGGTACATGAAACTTCCATTTTATTCCTAGTTGCTGGACCCATCCTTGTAACGCATGTCCAATAAAGTTGGTGCCTTGATCACTCTCAATCACCTGTGGCTGGCCATAGGCTGCAAAGAGATGTTCCAGGCCCCTCTTGGTGGTTTGCTGATCTGCACAATGTGCAGGAAAACCAACCAATAGTCCAGTAGCCATGTCTGCACAAGTCGTGGCATACCAATATCCTTCTGATACGGGCAGAGGCCCAGTATGGTCTATCTGCCACGTGACAAGGGGTATGGGCCCCCTTACTATTGTCCCATGTTGCTGCGGGACTCAGTGTAAGTCCCTCTTAGAGCACACAAGCACTCTTTCCGGGCTGTGCTGACTTCTTCAAAAGTCAGTGGCAAGCCCCACTCATAGGCTACAGCCGACATTGTCTTTTGCCCCATGTGCAACAAACGCTGATGTAACCATTGGGGCACATTAGAGGCAGGCTTTCCTTCTAGCCAGCGCACCTGGGCCAATGTGTCTGTTTCATCATTCCCTGGGGATGCCAAAGGCAAATGGCTAGTCACATGATATATGGTAACAATCTTAGTCTGACCAGAGGCCCATAGGTCTTGC
Organism: Smutsia gigantea; assembly: GCA_032199065.1. NCBI lineage: Eukaryota > Metazoa > Chordata > Mammalia > Pholidota > Manidae > Smutsia > Smutsia gigantea. The sequence continues at coordinate 35,508 of JAVSCE010012959.1, forward strand.
CACAACTCTTGCCCCCAAAGGTGTCAGTGACCAACCATCCAGTTGGCATGATACCATTTCGGTAGCCACAGGGTCAAGCACCGATAGACGGCCCAGCTGTCAGTGCAGACAACTATGGGGGAAGGCACCTGGGTAATCACGAGCCATACTGCCCACAACTCAGCCCCCTGGCTGCTATTGACCTCTCCATCCTCCATCCATATTGTCTTGGTCTTAGGATGGAAAGCCACAACCCTCCACTTCAGGGGGCTGCCCACAACTGGAGCCATCTGTATACCAAGCATCTTAAGGTATAGGGGCTTTTCCCTCCTGATAAGGACTCTTGGCTACCAAGGGCTGAAAAGCAAGTTCTTCCTGCTTTCCACTGGTATACATCACTGGACCCAATAAGTGTTGGAGTTCTCCACTTAAGGGGCTAGTAGAGAGGGCACCACACTGCTGTAAATATGCACCCCATTTGGCCAATGTAGGTGTCTGTGCCATGCCACTCCATGGCCTTTGGGTCCTGTCTTGCACCCACCCCACAATGGGAAAGGTGGTTATTACCTTGGTCGGAGCTGTTCCAGCAAGACATGGTACACAGCAGCCTGTTGTTTCTCTAGCAATGTGTACCACACCTCTGCTCCTTTCCATAGTTGTGACCAGAATCCAATAGGTTGGCATGTCCATTCAAGCTGCTGCCAAAGACCCCGTCCATAACCATCTTCGGTTACATGAACATCTAACTCACAGGGCCTTGATGAGTCCATTACACTGACAACGTGCTTTGCAGCAATAAAAGCAGCTGCACATGTCTCATCTCAGTCTCACCTGATGCCATTTTGTACCAACCGGTATAAGGGCTTCAGGATTTGTGCCAAACGTGGGATAAACACTCTCCAGTAGCCCAAAAGACCCCCAAACTCTTGTAATACTGCCACCGTGATAGGGGTAGGGAAAGCCTGGACCTTGTCTGTGAAGGCTTCAGGAATAACTTTAGTTTTACCAGACAACCCCCAAGAATTTACAGACAAACCAGGTCCCTGAACCTTGGTGCTGGTCACAGCCCATCCATTCTCCTGTAGATGTTGCAGTAGTCTAGGAACTGCCCCTTCTAAATCTGAAAGAGAATCAGACGTGAGCATAATATCATCAATGTAGTGATACAACAACACCGTTTGCAGTTTCTTCCATGTGACCAAGTCCTGGGCTACAAGTCCATGACACATGGTGCTTTCCCTGTAGAAGGACAGTGAATGTCCACTGCCGGCCTTCCCATGTAAAGGCAAACTGTTCCTGACTTTCCTGTGCTATGTCAATAGAGGAAAAAGCATTACCAAGGTCTACTACATAATGATATGTTCCCAGCTCATGGCCGAGGGCGTCCAGGCTGGCTGCTATGGAGGGGACAGCAGCATGCAAAGGGGGTGTGACTTTATTCAATTCCCTGCAGTCCACAGTCATGTGCCAGGAGCCGTCTGGCTTATTCACTGGCCATACTGGAAAATTAAAAGGATTATGAGTGGACTTTATGATGCCCACCTTCTCCAGCTCCTGTAGAGTTTCTCCAATTTCCTTGTGCCCCCCAGGCAATTTATACTGCTTCATATCTGTCACCCACCAAGGTACAGGCAGAGCTACAGGTGGGTGCTTAGCATGTCCCCTCAGAACTGCCTTTACCACTCGTACCCTCAGTCTGAACTCACTTGCAGTGGTCTGTAACCACAGGCGCTGCAGGATATCTACCTCCAAAATATATTCAGGTATGGGAGAAATGTACACAGTATACTCCTTTGGGGGTAAATGTCCTATCCCCAGTGGGATTTCTTCACTCTAATTGCCTTACCCCCATAGCCATCTATCACAGCAGGGTTCCCAGGAAATCACTCAGGCTTGCCATAAATCAGAGAACACTCAGCTACTGTGTCCACCAGTGCCAGGACACGTTGTATATCCACAGGGGAACAATGAATTGCTAATTCTACATGTGGCCTCCGGTCCCCACCATGTCCCCCAAGGTGGGGACCTTGACCCCACCCCCAGTTGAAATGCGATGCCAAATCATCCTCCCATGGCATGAGGGCCCAGGGGAATCCTGAGTACTGTTCCCAGGAATTTTTGCAGGGACACAGGCCGCACATGAGGCCTTGTCTCCAGTTTCCATGTCCTGGAACTCAGTGGGGGGGCTCTGGCTTTAATTGGTGCCACAGTTCTAATAAGATCCTACTGGGCTGCGCTTCAAGTTTTTCCATCACTACCCTGGCCTTTATCAAATCAATCCACATCTGGGTCCTCAAGACCTTCATGGGGCCTTGTGCACCTCTCCTATCAGTCATAGCCAGTACTTCCTTCTGTGCCCTTATTGTTTCAACGTCCCCCAGGTCTGCTAAAGTACAAGTAGCATCACTTATGGGTTGCCCTAGGTGGGGAGAAAGAGTAGCCACTAGGGACCCAAAGAGAGTTGGGGGAGCTGTATGCAGCACCAGATTTCTCATTCCTACAGTGAACAACTCCTCATTGGAGCCCTGGGGGTCCATGAGAAATAGACGATATTTCTCATACCCAATTCCTGAAAGCGTGTCTTGTCTCTCTCCTGCCTAAGTCCCTCTCTTTCTTCGTTAACCCTCTCAATAATCCTCACTTTCTCCTCAATTGCCTTCTCTCTCTCCTCGATAACATTTTCCACTATCTCAAGGAAAAGAGACCCTATAATGCCAGCTGCTACATGGCCACTCAGGGCCTCTAAGCAGCCTTCTATCTCATGGAGGGCTAATTCTGAAACTTCCGGTGTCTCCACCGTTCTGGGGAAGGCCCAACCCCTCTAGGAGGGTGCTTTACCCTAGATCAGTTCCCCACTAGGGGCTCCCAAATTGGAAGCCACACAGATAGGGGGCTCCCTGGTGAAGCTGCACCCTCTGCCACTGCATCCACTGGGGCCTCCCCATTTTCCACAGGGGTTGGATTCTGGGCATCTCCCCATTATCTCTAGAGGCAGCCTGCCCAAAGGTTGCACCCATTTAAACAGATTTTGTGTTCAGAGGTCCTGTTGACTACTGCCAGATGCAACTCTGGGGAAAGGAAATTCCAGGGCAAAATACCTAGCTGAAACCAAAATCAGTCAAAGGGAGAAATAAAGTTTAAAACCTGTTTATTGCTTACAAACAGCAGTTGGGGGCCATCTGTCTCCTGCTCTGGCCGAAGCAAGGGAAGCCTCCCCCCAGCCTCTCAGGTTCAGATAAGCCCTTGGTTGCCCAGGTAATTACCCACTGATATGGAGATGAACTTTCTCCACCCCTTAGGAATGCCTGTTGATATGAAGATGCACTAAAGCCAGGTGAGAGATTCTGGAAATACTGCAATTTTACCCACATGGAGAAAAGGCAGAACAAAGTAAAGAAATTATTGATTGGCTACAGCTTACAGCCTAGTTGCCTTTTTATGACTGTTTGCCCTTAACATTTTGATTCCATAGCCTTAGGCTACCACTTCATTAGAGACACAGAAGTCTAATGACCTCATTGTTTAATTAATTTAACAATGGGATCTTGGAAAACCAGCAGAAGCTGAGGAAATTCTAAAGTCAGCTCTCCCTGATTGCTGTCTGGAATTCCCAGTCAAGAGAAGAATGTGAAATTTCACTTTGAGCTTTCTTTTCTAAATTCAGATTAGCAGGAGAAAAAAATTTGTAAGAAATAGTTCTTTGAATTTGACTCTTGTGTATTTGTTTTTGGGGTGCCCCCTGGTTACTGATCTGTTCCCTCACAGGGAGAGCAATTGCTTCCCTGTTTGTCTTGTTTTGTGTCCTGAGAATGTGGCTTGGCTTTCCTCCTACCCAGGGCGTATAGGCCGTCCGTTCTTATATGTGCAGGTGCTTCGACGATCATGTTGGGGACCCAGAATATAACTGGGCATGAATATGGGCACACCCAATTTGAAGCTAGTATCCTTCCAACCTTTACTGGCTCTCAGGGGGATTGTCTTTCTTTCTTTTGGCTATCCTTGGGAGTCCACCTGGACCTTGGGAGGAGTAAATCTTTTGCACCTTTGGGACTGCCTTTTGCATCCATGGTTAAGTCATAGAAAGGTTATTGATTTTGGTTTTGAGTCACTTGATAGGTATACATTTGTTTTAAAAGAGAAAAGGGGCAAAAACATTTAAAGAAGTTCAGTAAGATATTTGAGTTTTTTTTAAGGATCTCTGTTGTCAGAAATTGGCCTGATTGGAAGCTAATATTCAGAGCCTGATAGGAACTTTTTTTTTAGTGAGGGCGGGGTTTCTCCTGAGCTGAAATGGAACTATGTGCTCAGAGGGGTAGGAATACTAAAATATTTCAAAGCACACAGCTCTAAATCTACAACACAGGAATCTTTTGATTTCCACCTTAGCTGGAAATTTCCCTGATATAAAGAATCAAATTGAAGAAAATGTAATTGGGTGAGCAAGTCACCCCCTTGATAACATTGTGAAAGATGTTGGAAAAGCTCAGGACATTGGAAACAGAAGTGTCCTGCACTTAAGAAGAAGGCAAATATTCCCCCAAACTCACCAGGCCATGCAATCCATTTTTATAGGTACATATACATGTGAGTAAACGATTTTAAAGGTCTGAAAAATACACATTAAATGCATAAGATTATTTCTCTCAGCAAAAGAAAGGAGACTAGGATCACAGGTAGTTTTTAAAGGGACTTTAACTGTAGCCACAATATTCGTTTTTTACAGAAAATGGATTGTTGCATTACTTAATTTTAAAACATAAAAATAAGGTAAAAGAGAAGCGATTTTGGGACCAGAAAGATTATGCTTTAGCCTTCCATTCCACATCGAAAAATTATTAAATGTTTGAAAATCAGATGCCTCTTTTACTAAAAGGGGATATTAATATAGATACAGATATGTTATATATATATATACAGAGAGAGAGAGAGAGAGAGAGAGAGAGAGAGAGAGGGAGAGAGGGAGAGAGAGAGAACTGAATGAGTTAATGTTTGTACCACATACAGCACCACTGTGTCATTTATAATGGATGCTCAAAAAAATACCAATTTCCTTCCCTTTCCATTCAAGGAAAACAGAGCATGCACACTGGTGGTGAAAGGCTATTATCAGGGTGTTCCTAATTTGTGGGTTCACAGTCTATATTCAGTCTATCTGAGAAGCACTTGACCAAAAGGATAGGAGAGAACCCAAGCTTTAAATTCAAACATGATTCACTAACCTGACCGTAGCCTTGACTTCTCTTTAAAGCTCATCTGATAGTTTTAAAACACTTTATTTTTCACTCAAAGGAACTGAACCATTATTACACCAATCACCTTAGAAAATTAGAAAAAAGAAGCAAGGGTCTTTGAAAAAGTGGGTTTTTTTTTGCCTCTTTGACAAATATTTCTAGGCACAGTAAAATTAAATACCCCATTGAAAAAAAGATAAAGTGCCCCCAGTTGGGATATTACTTTCTGAATAATCCTGTAGATATCCCCAGTTTGAGCACCAAACCGTAACTCACTCTTGGAAGTTTGTTTGAATAGTAAACTTCCAGAGTACAGTTTTATGAAGGACAGAGGGACCTCAGGCTGAACTTGCCCAATTAAACGGATTAAATTTTAGCTGTGAATTCAGTCCAGGGCTATGCATTATTGTGTTACTACAGTATAAACATAAATTTACCAATGCAGTGAAGCTTGCAGCTGGTGAAAGTTCTTTTCTCAATTTTCCCAAAGGAAACGTTTATTTATTTAACTCTGATTATAAAGTTAAAAAGGAATCTAATGCATCGAAGGCAGAAAAATGAGGAAAGAAAACATCTGTAATTTACATATAAACATTTGAGACTAAATTGATTCTCAGTTATTTGTGAACTATTTTAATTTGAGTTACTTGCGGGTACTTGAGGTGCATAAATCCACAGAGCAATAAAATATACCTTAACAACATAATGTACCAGTGTACAAGTAGCAGTAGAAATAATATGTCCAGAAAACAATGTGGACTTAAGAACTGTAAGTCCAAATGCAATTATTAATGCAAGATGAATTTTTTTGGTTTAAGTCAATGCATGTATTTTCTTGTTTAAAAAATAAGATAATAGTCTAAAAAGAATAAGAATAAATTCATATTTGTAAAATTTTTGACAATTTGGGGCTTGGGAAGAGGCAGGACAAAGTGCATTACATATAAAGAATAAGAGTTATTGTTTTACCTTTAGTTTGCTTAGTCCGTGATTCAAAAATTAGTCATTTCTCTCTCAGAACAACTTAAAGTATCATAAAGTCATTCACACTTTGGCTTGTGATAACCTATATGTACATGAAAAAATAAGGTACCATCATTCTGCTGTAATTGCTGCATGATCTAAGTGGCTTGTAAGGAATGTTTGCAAAGATAGTACACTAAATATAAAATTTATACATTAACACTGCAATAATTCTTAATGCATATGAAATAAAAATAGCTACTAATGACTATTTATATCACCTAAAACTTCTTTTAACATTTTCCCCCTTAGAAATGCATGGATACAAATAGATAAAATCCCCTTCAAGAACCACTTCTACCTCTTGAGAATATTGGAAGTTACAAAAATTCTGGACCAGAAACATACTGCCTGAGAACTGTGGTTCAGCTTCTTGTGGGGCTTCCATGCGTTCCAAAGGCCAGAAAGGCATGAGATCAGCGAAGGCGGACTAACACTTTTTGAACAAATTTGTAATAATTTGGGGCTTCACTTGGGGGTCTCTCTCTTATGCTCTGCACATATAAACACACACACATTCACTCAGATAACCAGGTTGAAGGAATCAGAAGCAGACAGAAAATTATAGTTGTTCCCAGATGCTGTTTTAATCAAATCTGAATTACCCACTGGCAAGTGCCTCCTGCCAGGTAGAAGAGTAATGAATCCTGACAGATGGGACACTTGGGCCCTAAATCAAAGCAAATTCCCTTACTCAGCAAGGTCTAATGTCTTTGTGCATACAGCATGGCCCTCTGTCCCCATGCTCTGACGCTTGGCAGCATGGCCTCTGCCACCTTTCCAGTTTTATTTACTACTAAACCTCCATAGGAACCCTGTTGAGCAATGGAGCTGATCCCTCACCGTTTCCAACCCTACCTAGTGTGTTCATGCCTTCACCCAGGGGGCTCTTGCTATCTTCAGCTGAAATGTCCTCCTTTCACTCTGCCTACCAGTTTTGCTTATCCTTCAAATCTGAAGATTAAAACAAATGCAGACCAAACCACACACACACCCTACTTCCTCTTTGATGTCCTCCTTGATCTTCCCAGAGAAATTATCTTTGACTGACCTGAATCTCTTTTTCTTACAAGCTTTCTGGACTTTGGTTATAGGCACTTTTGTTAGATAGAAAGACAGACATGAGCAGCTGGGGAAAGGGAAGATAAGGTCTAGGAAATAACAGCCCAAACCATGCCCAAATAGGGAGTCCTGCTTGAAGACAATAAAGGCTTTGCAGGGAGATACCTCCCTTACCTATTGAGGCCAGGCAAAACTCGTCCCAACCATATCACCACGCAGGCACAATCCAACAAAACTATGACCGCATATATCCACACCTCATCATAAACTCATTAAAATAAAATTTACATTTCGGTTTTCCTTCTCTCCCACCCCCATGGACTTTTCTGTGTGCATTTTGGGAAAATACATGGACACTGAGAGGGATGGGTGTATAACTAGAACTGTCAATCAAATGACCTCACCCTGTCAATCAAAGAGGCACCTCCCAGCTAGGACATGATAAAGAGAACTTCCCCTAAAAGATGAGGGCCTTTGTCTACCTTGACTCTGGCCCGGTTCTCCTTTGGAGGATGATCAAATGGTAACTTCCGCTTTGCTTTGCTATTGTGTCTCTGCCTTTCAATTCTTTGTTTCAACAGGGACAAGAACCTAGGAGAACAAATGTGATCCACACACACTGTCTCTTGTGCAATTGAGAGAAGAGTACCAGGAATGAGAGTCTTATGGAATGGGCTTGTCTTACTCAAATACCTTATGTGTGCTACAGAGTTCTCTCTATAACTCAGTTTCCTCACTTACAGAACAAGGCAACTGAGCTAGTTGATCTCTAAGATACCTTCATATTCTGAAAGTTAATAACTCTAGCATGTTACTGGAATCTGTAAGTTTGTATTTCTTGACTTCATATTTTTTACTCATTGTATTAATTTGCTGGGGCTGCTGTAACAAAGGTCCACCATTGTCTGATCCCCTTGCCTTCCATCACTTAAGTATGATTGACAGTTGGCCATGATTACTTGTCTCAAAAGAATATCATAAAACAATATAATATGAAAGATTTTAAAGCACATTGGGGACCATTTCTCAAGCCCTACTGATAAATACGAGCTAAACTATTCACATTTCAAAGATGTATTAACTCTTTTAGGCCCTAATAATGTGAATACAATGCAGACTAGTAATATGAATCCTGATATTAAGCCTAACCTTAATGATACTTAATAAAAAATATCCCTTTGAAAATCTGATCCTCTTTGAAAAACAGGTGTCAAGTTATATTGCATTTCTTTCTCCAGTCTAATTGCCCCCTTTTAATCTTTTGGAATTTGTAAAATGCAATATCTTTGTGGAGTTAATCTGGTAATGAATATTTGAGAATGGATCTAAACCAAATATGAAGTACATTTCTCATGCAATAAACGTAACATTGATGGGCTTTTAATAAACTTATTGTCTTTCATCTCTTTTCTAAATCATTCAAACCCATCCCTAATCTTGTGAGTTTAATAAATCCACCTTAAGTTCTAAACCTAGAGAAACTTAGCCAAGACTCATAGGCAGTGTCTGCCAGTGTTCCTACAACCTCAACTTTTGTAATGACTCAGGAAAATTTTGATGTCAAATGCAGGAAGTGGTGCAAAACTCTGAAATGGACAAATTGTGTTTCTTTAGGAGAAAAATCTGCATTCTGAATCAAAGACTCAGATTCTGAAAATAAATTTACTCAAGAATTCTAAGGTACCAAAGAAACTAGATGAAACCAGTAAGAGAAGTTGATGGGTTCTACAAGTATGGAGTGTGTGGCTAGACCCCCGTGATCTAACCTCTTTCTCAAGGTTGCTCTTTCCTTGAATCTTGACCCCCACCAGACACCCCACCCCATCTCCCCACCTCTACTCTACTTTCACAGAGAGAACTGAGAGGCGCTTCCTTGCCAAACTCCACACAAGTCCTTTCTTCTCAGCTAGTACACGAAGGTGCCAGTATCCCCTTAGGCTGTCTAGTAAGTCATTCATCCTGGATTTGAAGAAGTTCATAATATCTCACATGCATAAATATACAACTCAGCCGTTCAGTTTTACTAACCAAGTAAATACATATTGATATTTAGGAATGGTGTAAAAATCACCCATTGTTTGGAAGACTAAATATGTAAAATGCATAGGCTTTTATACAAATTGCTTAATTTCCAATAAATATATTTTATTTCAATATTAAATCATACCAATCACAGTACCCATGATAGTGATTTAAAAATCACTGTCAACATCTATTTTCAAGTTCATAGTTAAAATGGTATACTTAACTTGGTAAAGACAATTTTGAGGCTGATTTTCTTTGCTAACTAAAACCTTGCAATATGTATAATGTGTAATGATTTTAAAATTCACTTCCATTCTGCATTGGTAAAGAAATGAGCTAAATGTGATTCCAATTCTATTAGCTACATGTAAAGCTACTAATAATTGTTCTTTGTTTCTTCTTTACTCATCTTCAAACATTTTTCATTTCTGAAAGTGTTAAAATACAAAATGCAACTTCCGCTTCTGGAAAACACAAAAGTCAACTGTTTCTTACTATTCAACTAGAGAAATTGACCGTCCCTAGATGAAGTGGTGCACTGTAGAGAATAATTTTTTTATTGATATGAGTTGCTGTATCTTTACTTCAATAAAATGAATATTGCTTGGTAATATTAAAAAGCTGTGATTAAGTTTTTTGTTCTGCTTGATTCTACAGTAAGTGTGAGTGGTCTTCTTTTAGAAGTAAATCATTCATTTGAGTAGATAATTAAAACCAGATTTACACAAGATTTTATCACTTTAAAACTAAATTCTTCCTCATTTTCCCTCCAGGCAATAGGAAGCAATTTCAGTAAATACAGTATTTAACTTAATAGGTTTGCATCTAAACATCCACTCCAAGAGTTCTTCTTAGGGCTCACATCACAGTGCACCAATGTAGGTTATTTCCCCTAGAAAGCACAGGTCTTCTGGCACTGTACATTGCTTTCACATTAAATGATATTCAGCAAACTTCCAAGAAAGAGAGAAAATACAGCTTATATATATTCAAATGGAAGAATATTGGGGGTAATTAATTGCTAAAATGAACTCATTTCTTTTATCTATCTTTTTATTCAGTAAATGGCAAGTACTCTTTCAATCCATACTTCTTCAATTATACTATAACAAACAGTAATTATAAATAACAAATATTAATAGCGTTTTAAAGATTCATGCATTAATATGATTAGAGGCATAGTCCTGTGATTGGCTCTAAAGACCCACTTGCCACTTCTGTTTTCCTTAGATGCATCTTCTCATAGTCATGTAAGTCTTCATTCTTTTCTTCTTGTCTTTGCTCAACTGAACACATCAATCTGGAATTCTCTCCATTTCTTTTCCAATCCAAACCTCGAACTCTTCCTTGATTCATTAGACCACATCTCCTTTATGTACAAGTGGTTTTAATGTTAAAACAGCTGCTGAGATGTGAACATAGTATCAAAACTCTAGTTCCACTGCAGATAATCTCTTTCCATGAACAAATAACATTTTGATTACAAATGTTTTTATATTTATACAAATGCTGAACTATCTTTCATAAAGAAAATTATAGAGATCTCTGAGAAACAGCTCACTTGAAACTGGAATCTGCTTCTTTAAATTAGTTTGTGACCCTGCTGTTAACAAAGCTAAAGTCTGATTTATTGGTACAATATTTATTGATATTTATGTATGATGTATATTAACATTTAAGAAAATGATAAAAAATGATCAACACTTATTGCCTTTTAAATATGACACTTCTGTGCAGAGCCACAGATTCACATATTTACACACACCTTCCAAAAGGAAGTTCATACTTGCGTTTTCTTACAAAAAGTTACTGAAACATGTATACAATTCCTAAGATGTCTCTATATACTTAAAGCCTAACACCATCTTTGGCCAGAATTCTAAAAGATGAGGAGTTTTATTTATTTACTTATTTATTTTATTTTTTCCCCTATTTGTTTGTTTGTTTGTTTGTTTGTTTTGGTATCATTAACATACAATCACTTGAACAACATTATGGTTACTAGACCCCCTATTATCAAGCCCCCCCCAACATACCCCACTACAGTCACTGTCCATCAGCGTAGTAAAATGCTATAGAATCATTACTTGTCTTCTCTATAAATACTGCCTTTCCCATGTCCCCCGCTGCTGCATTACATGTGCTAATCATAATGCCCCCTTTTCCCCCTTATCCCTCCCTTCCCACCCATCTTCCCCAGTCCCTTTCCCTTTGGTAACTGTTAGTCCAGTCTTGGGTTCTGTGAGTCTGCTGCTGTTTTGTTCCTTCAGATTTTCCTTTGTTCTTATAAACGAGGAGTTTTATTTTTTTTTAAGTCTTCCTTTTCTCTTCCCAAATCAATGACTGTGACTGAATTTTACATTCTCTTTAAACCATTAGATTTTGAATTTATTGTCTTTGCATAATGATGTATACAATTTTATCATTGCAAAAACATTTAAATGAAAAATCAGTGTTCCTCCAAAAATAAAAATGGATGAAGAGTTCATTTAGCCAGAAATCTTTCTTTCATCATTTGCCCATGTGGGGTCATGCTGGGTAGGTGTCGCCTGTAGGTGTGCCCCCTCAAATCAGTCACCACTTAATGCCTGTTACCAAGCAGACCTGGCTTTGCCCACTCCTTCCTCTCCTAGCCCCTCTTTGTAAGTGCCCCTGGCATCTAACATACCACTTTCCCACCCCAAGCAACAAATTCATGAATCAAGATTGGCTCAGAATCTGTCTGCATCTATGAGATGCCTTTTCTGGCTTTTACTCCTTTAGGAAATAGAGGGATAGGGTCAAGAAGAATTGCTCACTGGCTCAAAAAGAAGGCAGAATTCCAAATTCCCCAGGAGTTCAATTGAACTCCTAATAATTTTTAAATGGACAAATATTTGACAAATGGTAATAGCTATCACTGTCTCTATTTTGGATTGATATTAAAATTTTGAGTACTTCCCCATATTCTCCCTAACTGTGTCTATGAATAATTTTTTCTGTATTTGAAAACTATAAATGCAAAGTTTAAACATTATTCAGTGCTAAATGCCTCTTAGTTACCTATTTAGAGGAATAGCTAACTTATTATAGACACTCTATAAATACAATCAAATGAATAAAAAAGAGTAAACATTTTAAAAGGGCTGTCAATTGGCTAAAATTACAGACATCTTCTCAATAACACTCATAATGCCCAGGAGAGGAATACAGTAATAAGAAATAACAACAACAAAGGACACCATCAATAGAACAAAAAGGCATACTACGGTATGGCAGAATATATTCATAAATGACATATCCGATAAAGGGTTGACATCCAAAATACATAAAGAGCTCACACACCTCCACAAACAAAAAGCAAATAATCCAATTTAAAAATGGGAAGAGGATTTGAACAGACACTTCTCCAAAGAAGAAATTCAGATGGTCAACAGGCACATGAAAAGATGCTCCACACATCGCTAATCATCAGAGAAATGCAGATTAAAACCACAATGAGATATCAGCTCACACCAGTTAGGATGGCCACCATCCAAAAGACAAACAACTGCAAATGTTGGCGAGGATGTGGAGAAAGGGGAACCCTCCTGCACTGCTGGTGGGAATGTAAATTAGTTCAACCATTGTTGAAAGCAGTATGGAGGTTCCTCAAAAACTCAAAATAGAAATACCATTTGACCCAGGAATTCCACTCCTAGGAATTTACCCTAAGAATGCAGCAGCCCAGTTTGAAAAAGACATATGCACCCCTATGTTTATTGTAGCACTATTTACAATAGCTGAGAAATGGAAACAACAAGTGTCCATCAGTAGATGAATGGATAAGAAGATGTGGTACATATACACAATGGAATATTATTCAGCCATAAGAAGAAAACAAATCCTACCATTTGCAACAATATGGACAGAGCTAGAGGGTATTATGCTCAGTGAAATAAGCCAGGCAGAAAAAGACAAGTATCAAATGATTTCACTCATCTGTGGAGTATAAGAACAAAGAAAAAACTGAAGGAACAAAACAGCAGCAGACTCACATCACCCAAGAACGGACTAACAGTTACCAAAGGGAAAGGGACTGGGAGGATGGGTGGGAATGGAGGGACAAGGGGGAAAAAGGAATATCACTATTAGCACATATAATGTTGGGTGGGTGGGGGGGACACCGGGAAGGCAGTATAACACAGAGAAGACAACTACTGATTCTATAGCATCTCACTATGCTGAAGGACAGTGACTGTAATGGGGTATGTGGTGAGGACTTGATGATGGGGGTAGTCTATCAACCATAATGTTGCTCATGTGATTGTAGATTAATGATACCAAAAAAAAATGTTAGATAGAGGGAAGCACAGAAGAGAATGAAAAAAAAAAAGAAATAACACGCATCATTCAGAAGGTGCTATTTTTGTAAAATCTGGTTGCAGTCTAGTTCTCTTACAAAATCTTCTCCTGTTTTTCAGGGCCAGACAGGGATTTTTTTAAATATTTTGCCTGCTAGTCTATCCTTACTGCCTAGAACAGTATTTCATACATAGAATGAGACCCTAGCATATAACAAATATTTTAAAAATGTTAGTTATCCTTATTATTTCCTAAAGTATTGTTATCCCAGGAGCACTTATAAGCATGAGAAAAATCAATGATAGGCCACCGGTGGTCAAGATAGATGAAGGAGATAAAGAGGAAGGAGCTTCCAATTATAAAACAAAGACATCATGGGAATGAAATGTGTAACATAAGGAATGTTGTCAGTAATATTGTAATAAGTGTATGGTGACAGATGGTAACTATACCTGTCATGTTGAGTGTTTTGTAATGCATATGTATGTGAAATTACTATGTTGCACACCTGCAACGAATATAATATTGTATGTCAACTATTCTTCAACTTAAAAAAAAGAACATGATGTGATAGTACTGTACTCTCTTCAAAAGTGATTCATATCATTTACTTTAGAAAAATCTTGAGGACTTTGATCATGGACAGCTCTTAACTTTATTCATGACTGGTCCACTACAAGTTATCCAAGGAAGGGGAGGTAAGTATGATTGGCTGGAACTCCATGATATGGGCAAAAGTTAAGAACCCAAATAGGCCACAAAAATAAATAGGAAACTAAAATGAAATAGGTAAAATAATGTGCAGTTCTCCCTTGGAGAGGCCAGCTTTACTTAGGTGTGGATAAAAGTGTGATGGGCGTATGTTAATCCTTTTTTTGTGGAAGACAAGTAGAAGAATCAAATGGCCTCCAAACTTGTGGTCAACACTTTGACAAGTGTCTATAGTCAATGGCTTATATTTATATTAATATATGATGGTGACATTAAGGGAATTAATTAGGTCAAAGGAAGGGTCTAAAGATTATGTCTTTGAGCCAGTGGAAGCGAGCTTTCTCTTTCTCCAAGGTAGCTCGTATTAGAACTGAGAGCTCCAATTGCCCTCTCCCTCTGGATTTTATTCAGGCAACTGAACCATTATACTCCTTAACTTCCCAACCGACTTCTTGGGACTCTGTAAGTAAATGAGAGTTAATGATAGCAAAAACGTGTGAAGAATTTCCAGAGTTCAATTCAGTTTTAACTTGCTATTCAAATGTATTTGCTTATGCAAAATGGTGAAAAACTCTGAGAAAGACAAAAATCTCAGAAAATCAGTATCTTTAGCATAAATGGAAAACTGTGAAAGATGTTAGGTTATTAAAGTACACATCATACTGCACCTGAATATTATCTTAGAACACTTGATCTTTTACTGAAACTAATATTCATTATATAATAATGACTTTGTATTGACTAACTGGCCAAAGATCTGTACTCCAGAGCCAAAGGTAGCAAGAACCTTTAGAAACAGTGGAATCAAACTTTTCTCCCATATTTACACTTACCTTATTTTAGTGATTGGGACATTGCTGACAGAGAAATTCAGAAAAGTATCTGACGCATATTCTTGAAACAGAGGCAGAGAACCTTGGATACGTACATTTCTTTCTCAGCAGAATGAAAGCTACAGGCACATGAATTTTGAAAAACTGTGTTCTTTGACATATCTAAAAGAGCACTGTAAATAATATCTTCAGCAAATATGGGAATGATACTTCCTAACTGGGTCTTGTTTCCACTCCTTATTCATTAAAATGGCAATGCAAGTAATGTAAGGTCAAGAAAATTGTGAACCTGAAAGGAACTCCTGAAAGGTTTAAACTGATGTTCAAAAGAACAAAATTAGAGCCAGAAGTTGTGAGCAAACCCTCACTAAGCCTTCATAATGTGTAGCAAGTTGCCTTGGGTGCAGGCGAGAGTATGTAAAACTGCTGGGCCAGTTTGGGCTGAGTGTTAGGGTTTGGGTCTGGAAGGTGATACCCTACTTTATAAAAATTGCCTTTGACAGCACTTGTACTTCCACAGCAATAGCTCAGAACAAGGGATGTCCCCTAGTGACATTAGGAGGTATGAAGATTAAGGAGAGGATGTGGTATCACTGCAGGGCATGGACAAGGTCACATATGTCCTATGTACTACATTCTGCTTCTGAAAGATCAAGCTTCGTGACTCTTTTTTCTTTCACAGTCCAGTGTTGATAGGAACAGGACAGTTGGAATATAAGACGTGGAACAAATTGCATTGACATGAACTCAACACAAACCACATGTTCACTACTGATTTCCTACTTGTGTTCCTCAAAAGAAATCAAAGACATAATCTACTTTCTTAAACAATTAAACAGGCCTTTTGTCAGTATTTAAGAAGGCCCTTCCACCCTTAGGGAAAATGCTTCCCCTTCTCCTCCCCAATTCCATAATGTTGTTTTCTTTCCCTACATTTTTGATGATGTAAAAAAACATGTTTTTTTCTCTAACATATTTTGATTTGCTATGAGAAAATAATTCATAAAGATAAAAATTGGTTAACATTTGCTTGCAGAAGTTATTTCAAAACCACTTGACTTTAATCCATATTTTAACCTGGTCCATTAATTTCTTAACCCTCAAAAATTATATGAGTACCATCACCTCTTGCTAAGTTAACTCAGGTTGAGTCATGTTTGGAGAATTTTAATTTTTATCAACCGAAAAATGCTTATTAAAGTGACATTATGCCATCAGTTTGACACCTCATATGGAAGAGGCTTCCATTAAAATCATTTCTCAATTTTCTGATGTTTTCCCCTATCCTATTTCTATTTCAACTGATATTGCAAAGAATTATTTTCTTTCCTCTGATCCCAGATTCACCAACTTCCCCTCAGCCTCAAAAAAATATATAAATAAAATGTTAAAAAGAACCAACCCAGTGGGTCCTGGAGAAAGGCCGCACCCTGCTGTTTTCACCTGACTTTTTTTCAAACACTCCTGCTCTCATTCTCCAGACCATTTTAACTCCTTTCCAAATTTTTTTCTCTATACATTATTAAAAGTTCTGTTTTCTTTTATTTTACCACAGGAACAGAGACACTTAAGATAATTAATTACCATCCTCATTATTTCTTTAATAGCAAAAATTACAAAGCAATTTAATACAGACACTCATCTTTAAAACACTTTGCAAACCTAAGCTAATTTGGCCATTGTAACTCACCAAGAATGGCTATTCTCCTCTCTTTACAAAGGGTGAGCCAAAAGGTTAAGTGAAGAGTTTGAGGTTACTGAATAATCACAGGAATGCCAGGTTCCTGCCTTTAAACTCCAATTAGAATACCACATTCATAAGAATGGCCCATTGAAAAGTCTGCATGAGGACATATTTTATTCAAGGTGCTTTCTCCTCTTTAAAAATAACTAAATAAACTAGCTGATTTATTTAAGTACTTTTTCTGAATAAATGTTTATTTTACGACACTCAGAATATACAGAAATATATAAAAAATGAAATAAGACTGTACAACATTCAGAGATAGCCATTAGTATAATTGAATGTAGATATATGTTTTCTGTACGTAAAATTACTTTCATTTCACAAAGTTGAGAATACGCTTGAATTGAATTTGTAAACTTTTTACTTTGAAATAGACATTATATACATAATGTATTCTCATGTCAATTACCTAAATGATACTAAAGGCAAAGTGTCAGTAATGAAGAGAAAAAAGAATAGAACCTAGGATACAACTTGGGGATGGTAGAAAACGTTTGCCGAAGAGGTGGCCTAGAATGAGAAAAATGAAGGCTTTGAACACTGAGCAAGGGAATTTGAATTTGACAAGTGAAACTGTCTCTATCTTTTAGTGCACAATTTCACCCAAAGCTAAGAAATAGGAAACATGAAGGGACAGCAATCGCAGTCAACACTGATTGAGAAGTTTCCTATGTGAATTCACCAGAGGTGAATCCAGATTTTGTGGGGTCCAACACTTAGGCCATTAGAGATGGGAGAGTGCCTGCAAGAAGAATACAAAATTGAGCCAAAATTAGGTATGAAAGTGAGAATTTATAGAATGACAAAAGAAGTCAAAGTTTAAATAGCTGAGAAAACAGGTAAATGTCTTTTGCAGTATATAAATTATACCTCAAAACGAATTTTAAAAAGCTGATGAAACCACAAACATCTCAAAATCCAGTGGGGAGAAAATACCATATCCTGGCCACATTTCGGTCATGACTTTATTGTGCGTCCTTCATGGAGCTCTTCCTTTGACCATTTCCTATAACAAAGATTTAGTGGTATTGCTTTCCACAGAAGGAAGAGAAAGATAAACTTTCCTCTAGCATGATTACTTGAAATTTGTTTTTATTACTAACAGTTTAGAAAAGTATTTTGTAGTTTTGCAAATCATTATTGGTAAAGTCATAGGAATATTTCAGATTTGTTGTCCATTTTGATAAAGGCCTCTACGTTTTTTTTCAATTGATAAACTGTAAGACTTCAGGGAACTTCAAGTTGGGTTGCCTTTGGACGGATGAGGATGGGAGTGATCATACTCACTAAATTGAGGATTAGCCAGTTTTTAATCAGTATGTTTGGTTGTAATGACGGTTATGAGTGTTTGATATTATCTTTGTTGTTGTCACTTTTTAACCTCTAATCATAAGAGATGTAAATCTTTTTCCAGTGTGTCTATGATTCACTTCTCTTCGTGAATGTGATTATTCCAACAATCTAAGGGCCTATTTATCATGATATTCAACTATATAATATCTGCCTCTTCCTTTTGATTAACTGTAGCTTTTGAAATGATTTAAAGTACTTTTATTACAACTTGCTTCTCAACATTAGAATAATTTATACTGATTTCCCTACCAACCTTAACACTTTTGTTTTATATTTCATTAATTTTTATCTGAATTTTCACTTACTTCTTTAACAAGTAAATTTAAAGAAGACAAAAGATAAGACCAAATCAAAAGTCTATTTTCATTTACTCTACTGAAACATTCCATAATGTCTTTCCAATTTCCAGTTAAAATGGTGTAGTAGAGCTTCATCAAATATGTTATATGCATCAAAAATAAAAGAATGGTGCATCTACAGTTTCCACAGATTGGCTTTTTGTTCTCTGCATTTCTAAACCTAGTTTCTCCACCATTATCTACATGCTTCAGCACTGGGCACTAGAGTGCATGCTCGTATCATTACCTCTGGCCCTGCGATGTTTTGTCATGGCACAGGTTGGGGCGGCAGTATTCCTGGAAATCATTTCTACACTAGGGGCAGCTAGCAACAATTTTGCAGGGAGTGGCATAAACCGGATAAAAATATCCCTGTAAACCTAAACTAAATAAATCTCCAACTCAGCTTTCCCTGGCTACATCCCCAAAATGCCATGGGATACTGTAACCTCACCTAACCAGAGGGGAGCTGTGTTAAGAGGCAAAGTTGGAGCAGAAAGAACCATCATTCTTAACCAAGGGTGGACAAAATATTTACTTTTTGTAGATTTTGTAAAAACGTACAGCCATATGAATAGATTTCTAGCCAGCTCCCCTACCCATAGAACCCCTCTAAGTCTTGGGGTCTTGGAAGGATCTTATGGAAGTGAGAGGCACTGAAGCTTAAGCTTCATTAGTTTCATTGTAAATCAGCCTCAGATTACTTTATTTATCCTTTAGGCAGTCCTATGAATTAAGTGCTATTATTACTTACAGATGAGGGCACTCAGAAAGGTTAAGGGACTTGCCCAACATTGCATCACTAGCAAGAGCTGAAACCACAATTTAACCCTGCATGGTTGAGTGTGGAGCCCAAACATAAAACTGCGTGCTGACCATGGACCAGGAGTTATGCTTAATTCACTACTTTATCCTCAGAGGAATATTATATTATAGGTATTGTTATTATCCTCATTTGGATAATCAAGGAACAATGAGATTGTTTTCTGTCCAAGGTCACCCAACTGGTAAAGAGTGGAGTTGGTTTCAAATGCAGTTCTGTCCACAGAGGCCAAACCACTACTTAACCACTTCAGCACAACCCCCCAAAGAGTATCCTTATGTCATGGCTATTATATAGATATATTATGAAGTAAACTGGAAAATCCATTTTAAAATAATGTTTACACTTGCAGAGAGCTCCTTGGACTAGGCTCCCATATCTCTTCCTGTAAGGGACAAGCATACACCATTTTCCTCTATTAGGTTTACTTTGATGAAAGTTGACATTGATAATAAAAGTACTGTGGATTTTTACACAGGGAATGGTATGATAAAAATGTTTTTGGAAAAGTATAATGAAGATTTGGGTTAGGAGGAAAAAAGGGACTAAATTGGAATATAGTTGAAGTGGTAGAGGAGAGTAGCCTAGGAATCAAGAGGAAAGACAGTCAGAAGAGAGAAAAAAATTGGTGAAAGATGACACAGCAGAGTTCAAAAGTAAGAAGGGACAAAACAGGAGCATGGCATAAGAATACATGCTTTGAAGTAGAGGATGATCTATTCAGATTTGGAAATAAATTAGAATGAAGTCTTTGGAATTGCATGAAACTTTGGAGTTCATCTGGTCCAACTTCCTCATGCTATAGTGGAGGGCTACTGAGACCAAGAAGGTGGAATGACTTATTCAAAGTTATCAAGGGTGAGGGTCAGGGCCAGGTAATACTGAAACTGTTCAGGAGAGATGACCTATTGGTGCTCAAGAAACAGGGACCTGGAATGCAGGCAAAGGAAAGGAAATAATATTCATTTAAGAATCAGCTGAAGAGATGATGTTGAAACCCTGCAATTAGAGGAGCTCGTTGAGGTTGGGAGTTTACAGAAAGATAAACAGATGTACTCGCATACAAGTGGGTAGAAAGCCAGGATGGGAGGTAGAGGCAGAGTTGGTGGGGAGAGGGGTCAGTAAAGAGGAGAGAAGAGCAAGAGTCAAAGGAAGTCAAGCCAATGGAAGAAACATTTCAAAAAAAATCTGGTCCAAAGAGCCAAATGCCCAGGAGGAATCAAAGATGGGGACCAAGGAAGGACCATTTGAATTATTCTAGAAGTATAAGAGCTGTTGTAATTATGTTAGGTTCTTAAGAGTTGATAATAAAGGGATTTGATCAGAAGTTAAACCAAGGGTATTCATGCAAGCTTCTAGGTACCTTCCTACTCATTAAATTTATCACCTTTTTTAACATTCTTATTTGTTACAATTGCAGGAGGCACATAGAGGTATGTAGGAAATATTTGCAATAAATATGCTAAATATGAGGCTATCAGTGAGTAAAACACAACCCTGGGCTCTTTGAAGGCAGCCACTGTTTATTTCATCCTTGTATTTTATGTGTGCCCAGCACAGAACTTGTTTCCCACCTGGTGTCCTGTACATAAATAAACAAATGAAATAAATAAAATGTGCCTTGTCACTAATGGAATGGTTAGTAATCTAATCTTTGATTTCTTAGTTTGCTATCTCCTGCACTTCCTTTAGCACCCTAGGACAACTACCAAAGTTGAAATTGGTACTTAGGTATTCTATAAACACAGTACCAGAAAATACTGTGAGGTTTAGGGATGAAAACCATTTATTAAACCATGCAATGGAACACATTAAGACTCTCTCCCCAACGTCTCCTCCATGTAGTAGTTATTCAGTTTGGGTGGGCTTACCTGCAAACCCCAGGAGTGAACCCTGATTGATCAATCAATCAGGCTAATTCCATTTCCTTTGCCACAGGGCAGGTAACTCATGCTTACGCCAGTTGAATGCAAAATGTTTGCTTGGCCATAGTGATTATGTCAAGGATGGTCTAATCAATACAAAAGACAGGAAAATTTCTGGGGATTCCAGTATCTCTCTCTCTCTCCTCCATTTGGAATTGCAATTAATGTCATAAGGCAAAAAGAACAAACTGTCTGCTTGATGCTTCCTTTTGTGGCTTCATTTCGTAAAGCTGAGCCAGTAAACAGTATCCTGGAGAAGCAGAGAGTGGAGAAAGTGACCCTTTTAGACTGGGAAAGGAATGGAGTCTATAGGACACAGGGGAACAGCACTTTACTCCCCGAAAGAGCCCTTGTAAACGATGACACATATTACACTGAGAAAAGCCAGTTTTGTGCCACTAGAATTTCCCGAACATGTCCATGCCCAAAAGTAGAATAGCAGGCTCAGAATGCCCAGCCCTGCTGGATCCATGTAGACTAGATCCCTTAGTGTTTTACCAGCGACCAGTGCGGAAAAATCTCAGTAACTCCAAAGACCTCTCTGATGCATTGGAGTCTATAAAACTCCAGGACCTTTGCACAACCTTGTAATGACTGAAGATGAATTATCTTCCAGCTATGTGGGATGAGGGTTTAAAGAAAGTAAAGAAATATAATTTTTTATTTTTCTTGCTTGAGTTTGTGAACTAAGAGCCATACTCTCTTCAGCTACCTTCTATATTATGGTTAAACCCATAACACATAGGAACGTAAACATAAAGGTGCCCAAGAAGTGCATCATAAATGGATAGATGGATAAATGGATGATAGCATGTTAGAGCTAGATTTGAAAGCTAGTGCTCTAACAGGCTCTAATAGTTCTTGTTCAATATTTTTGAGGTTAATGGACAATGATTAGAGATTATTCCAATTCTTAATAAGTCTGTAAGAGTCAAACCTATCTGGATTGTTCTTTCAGTTGTACTGAGTATTATTAAAGTATTTAAGTTTGGTGTTACCTTACATTTAGGTCTCTGAGGTCAAACAAAACTGAGTAGAAACAAAAACAACAGAACTCTAAATTGCACAGAGCTCTTAATGATTTGAGTCAGAGCCCCTGCTCTGTTATCTAAGGACAACAGAAGTGCAGGTGCAGGCGTGGGGAAAGAAGTCGCAGAAAGTGTGTACGATTTTGGGAGTCACAGAATTTATTCACTGTGTTTCTGAGTTAAAAAAGTGATTGAGGGGCTCCAGTGTGTTTTAGAAGCCTTGACTCATTTTCCCCAATGCAGGAATTGTCCTTTTGGAAAACTCAAAATTAGGTTCTGACCTAAGGACTACTTTTTAGTCTATCACTTAACTCTACATTTGGCAGTACAACTGTATAATGCATTCATTATGAACACTTGAAAGAGCGTTAACAGTCTTAAATATTTTTTGTAATGCTACTGAACAAATTCCATGTTGGGAATTTTCCAAAGTAGTGGGTCTGTTGTACAGCTAAAGTGTTCCTAATTGATAAATGCCAAATGACCTATGTTCAATGTGAAGTGTTAAGTATTTGAATCGACCCGACACTTATCAAATTATATTTTAAAGTTGATAAATAGCTCTATAGGATAGATATAATTCTTAAGAGATTTATATTCGGTAATTACCAGAGAGGTAATATTCTTATTGGCACAAGAATGGACACATTCTGAGTGCTTTCATAACTAACAGTGCATTACAAAAAACATTGCAAGGATATATTTTTTTGTAAAAAAAATTACCTCAAACCTTTAAAGTCTCTTCTATACATGATGAAGAGTATCATACAAAATTAACCCCAGCACAGATTTCTCTAGATGATTGATGAAATGTGGCATCACTGCACACTGACAGAAAAAAAATTCTTTGAAAATATTGCATATAACTCCATAACAACCTTGGAGTGGTTGATGACTCTAAAAAGTACTGAATTTGAAAAGCAAGCTCATCAGTTGTATAATGTTAAGGAAAGCTTTCCCTTGCTTTGTATCCATAGGAAGTATCAGTTGGGATGGTGTGTTTTAAAATCTTTGTCAACTCAAGTCTATTCTGCTATTTGCCTCTAAACTATCTTGTGCAGGTCTTACTCATTACTTATTATATGTAATTTAATAAATTTGAAATTATAAGTTCTAAAGATAGAAGTGACAGAACGAAAGTATAGTGACAGGAAAAAAAATCACGATATCAGAAAAACTAGTTCTAATGGAACCTTTGGCAGGAATGTCCAGTCAGTGTGCTTGGGGTTTAGATTTCAAAATTGTCAGTCAATGGGAAGAGGAGTGAGGAGAAAGGAAAGACTGAACACTGGGCAAATATATATATTTTCCTGCTCTAGCTTTGCTTATAAAATTGATCAATGGCTGAGGAAGACTTACAGTAGCATTACCTCTGCTTTCTTGGTGTCACTTTTTCTCCCTCTTTCCTTGGTGATGGGTCAAGTTTTAACTCACCAAGAATGCTATGAACATCTCAGAACAGGATAAAGTCATCTTGGTTAAGTAGCAATAGTTCTCATTTTTGGAGTTCCTTCTGCTGTGACCTGACTAGAGGTCACTGACCTGGGACACATAGGGGCCTCTTATAAATTACCCTAATTCATCTTTTTTTCTATTCTTTACTAGAGTCATCCTCTTCCAAAGCATTTTCAGGGCTGTCACATCACCTTAATCATAGTTCAGTTTATCTCCAAAAGCAGTAAATTCACATATGACAATAATTCAACATAGCATAAGATCCTCGTACTAGTAGCAAGAAGATGAAAGGCTTCAAGGCCATCTCGAAGAGTCTCATTTTGTTATGTGCCTGAATTTGGCTCAAGTCCTAGGAAGAAATAATCAGCAAGCTAAGTGCTCCCATTCCCCTGAAGTCTCCTAATGTGTCTCCATATGTTTAATCCTACATTCTCTTACTTACTAAATAGGCCAATCATTGGCAGATTTCTTGGACATTTTCTGAACTAAATTTGGTCTAAGATTTCTGATTTTCCTATTAGAATCTTCAAGACCCTGAATTGCTGGGATAAAAGAAGTCAATGGAACATGTTGACTCCTTTCAGAATGTCACTTTTATTCAAAGGTTTGAAGAAAAAAATATCTTGATGACAGAGACACCCAAGACATCTTACTACAAGCAAATCTGCGTTTCCCCTTTCCTGGACTATGCAGAGTGGACACGAAGACGTACTTTTGTGAGTGTATCAATGAAGACAATGAACCTTAAAATGGGACGGTATGGCCTTTGCCTTACCAACTTTAACTTTTCTTCCACCGATCTAAATTTGAGAGCAATAAAAGGTGAATGTCAGAATGATCAAAATTGTTTCATGTCCAGTATGTCTCTTTATTTACAGGGACTGAGTGAGGAATTAACCAGACACACAGTAGACGGCCTCAAGGAGCGCATCCTCAGTAGAAGACAGCAAACTGTGGTGTCAGAATCCTCGGCTGCTTTGTCAGCCTCACGTGACCCCCCAGAATTAAACTGTAGAAGGTGCTGATGCAGAGTTTTTAACTCATCAGGAAACTTCCTGGGTAGAATAAATGAGGACAAAAATCTTGGATGCAGTGAATTAATTCATTGTCATCTTAACAAAAATGGTTAGCCTACTAGGTTGGCAACATAATTTAAAAAATCTTTGATGCTTATTTTGCTCCATGAAGCAAAACTGCTTCAATGAATGGTTCAAATATCAGGTAAGGAATATCGATTATGGGACTATAAGTTTTCTATTGTTAAATTGTTTAAAGTATTATTTTTATAGTAAAATACAGGTATATATGATGAGATAGAATATAAAATTAACCTACAAGTTTATGATGACACAAGAGATTTTAAAGATTTTTTTGTTAATACAGTGAACCACTTTGGAGTATGTCTCCAGGTGTCCCAAAAGTGGTTGCTTTGATGACCTGTGGTTACCCGAATGTTCCTGGGTGTGGGCACACAGCACAGAGAGATGACGGCTAAGAGTAAATAAGACAGTGCCAGGCGCTTAGCACTGGGTCTGGTGCACACCCAAAGCCTGGTTAAGCTTAGTTACTGCTGATATCACTACTACTACTGTTAAATCATCATCGTTGCTCTCACTACTCGTGTCAAAGTAGAAAAAAATTATTTCCAGGGCAGGTTTTAGCATTTTAGGTTGTTTATTCCCTCACTCCTCATTGAGGGAAATGTTTCCATTCTCTTTGTCCAACCATTCATCTCTCATAATAGCTCATAACTGTCTAAAATGAAGAAAATGGGAGTAAATAGGATGTCACTATATCACAGTAAGTGATGTAGCCTCACTCTAAACTTGGAAGGACCCAAGAGTGTAACCTCTTAAGACTTCAGGGAAGAAAGAGAATTTCCCCTAGTAAATATGTCCAAAAAATTGAAATCAAGGAGACATGAGTGACTGTTGATTGAGAATGCACATACCTTAATGTTGAAATATTTAGTTATGTGCACCAGATTCTTTCTAGTTATACATATTGTTGAAGAAAATGAAGTTGCTTTAGGAGCTTTTTCCCTTAGACATGAAATTGAATTCCAAAACCGTCTCTACTCTGTTATTTTGAAGCATCGTGTTTAATCAATACTCTCTATGTTTCAGCGAAGAATTCAAATAGGTCTAGATAATAGCAAGTGCTTTTTGCTGAAAACTCTACTTTTTACCTTCGAAGTAGATATAAAGCAACAATACTGCTTCCTCACCAATGGAGGATTGCTCCCAGTTTCCTGACTGCTCAAGCGCTGTGAGAGGGTACCATTTTGTTTTCAGAACGGCCAGTAGACAAGGAGGGAGACTCTGGACTACAATCAAGTGAATGAACCTGTGAAGACGACCAATACGCATGCCACCAGCCAAAGAAATTATTTGAGCATTTGGGTTATTTCTAGAACCACCTGAATTCAGTGAAAAATAGTTAATTTTCTTCTGCCTTTTGCGTTAGTTTTACCAAGAAGAGAAAGAGAATTGGGCCCTTGGGCTCACTTAGTAGTAAATGACAGACAAATCCTAGCCCTGGGAGTAATTCCTTTCCATTTCCCAAGTCTGATACTACAAGTGATACGGCCTCCTTCCCACCCTATTGCATGAAAGCGCCTTTGGGACTTACCTTTTCCAAGTTCACAATGGAACACCTCATTAGTCATGAACAGTACCTACTAAAAGGCCAAAGATTCTTAGAATTCCTCTATAAAAGTACTTATCTCAGAATTTTTATTTTGACATTCAAAACACATTTTCAGGAACCCACATTTTAGGCCTGTACTAAATTCCCATGATTTGATTCCTTCAACTCCCCCAGAAAATATATTCTTTCTTTAGTGGGACATCACAGGCATGATGTTCGCTTCTCAAGGCTCAGACTTGCCGTTGGCAAGTGAGATAAATAATGATACAAGTTACTGTCCACAGAAGTTTGCTTTGAGAAAACATAGATATTTAGAACAAACATGGAGTATTAAAACACTTAATTACATTTTCTTCATGATTAGTCATATAAGAGAAAATAATTCCATAAGTGTAACTATTAGATGAGAAGAACATGAGGTTTACATACAAGCACAGCTGGTGCTAGAAACTGCGGTCCTGATAACTTGCCCTTCAGAAAACCCTGGTTAGCTTTTCAGTTCAGAGGACATGTTCAAACTATGAAGTTGCCAGCTAAGCAAGTCAAGGTCATAGGAAACAACTAAGGAAAATATCCTTAAATCTTGTTTTTGGCTGCAGTAGGTCATCATTAACTTTCCTTTCAGTTTTAGGGAGAGTATTTTTCCCCACTACCAAATTAACTTAGTGTATTTAAAGTTATACTTTTGGACTTAAAATAAACTTTAGTGACTATCCCAGAAATGGAAAACTTACTTAAAATCCAAGAGACATCTTCTTAACCATCTTTCTACATAAAACTCACTTTCCACCTGCTATTATTCTATTTCCACCACTTCTTTTTTTTATCCTTCAATTGGATCTGAATATGACAGAAACCAGACTAGAAATAGAATTAGTACAAGTCTATGGCATGTTGAAATAAGCAATTCCACTTATTCCACTATGGGACACCACAACTGCCTAACAGAAAAATTATATGACTCCAGAAGAGATTTTTGAGTCTTCTTGCAATGTAGCGCTGGGCTTGGTGTTTGACTGTCTGGGGAATATTACAACTCAGTAGAAGCAAAATTTAACTTACATATTTTTGTCCATTAGAAATAAAAAATAGTTTCTGTCTGGTAAAACTGATAACCACAAAAGTTAATCACCTTGAAACCAGTTTAGACTCTAACTTAATTATTTTATCCTGACATTTCTTTTTAAAATTTCAGATAGATATTTCCTACATGTCTTTTGAACCAATTATAACATCTAATTGGTCCTCCATTTATTAATGAGTTAAATAATATCTTTGATACATGTTCATGTTGTATTTGTCTGATAA
Organism: Smutsia gigantea; assembly: GCA_032199065.1. Lineage (NCBI taxonomy): Eukaryota > Metazoa > Chordata > Mammalia > Pholidota > Manidae > Smutsia > Smutsia gigantea. The sequence goes on from JAVSCE010012959.1 coordinate 63,321, forward strand.
TATAATTTAAACTGTTTGATAAAGTGTATTTAACATACCCTAAGTTGTAAGTTTAAAATAATAATAAAAACCACAAATAAAGAAGCTATCAGTACATAAACTTAACATTACAAGATTATGGAATTTTAGAACTGAGAGCCTTCAAGGATCTCCTATTCCATTTTTCTTAATTCCATTTGATACTCTGGAGGTAAGATAACTGGGAAGACAATAATCCTTGATATCTCCTTCTCTCCCCAAATTCATGTCAAAGGAATCCCTAAATTCTGGGGATCCTCCACCCTTCATATTTCTTAAACTACATTTCACTAAAGCCACTCGAGCCCAAGCTACAACCCTCTCTTCGCATCACCACAAGCTTCTTCATTAGTCGTCTCATTTCTACTTATGTCTCTGCAGAGCTATGCTTTACATAGGAGCTAGTGTGCCCTTATAAAAACTAGTTACCTGGTCATGGCACTCTCTGTTTAAAACACTTCAGGGGTCTTTCATGTACCACAATCTAAAATCAAAATAGTTTAACTGGAGCCTTCAAGGCCTTGAATGATTCAGGTTCATTTTTATCAGCCATTTCCCTGGTTCCTGCCTTTCCATTTTCTACATCAAGAGTCAGCACACTTTTTCTCAAAAGGCCCACAGAGTAAATATTTTAGGCTTTTTAATCCACACGGTGTCTTTTGCTACCACTTTTACTGTCCTAGGGCAAAAGCCATCCCTAGCCGATCCCTGTTCTAGCTCATACTGCCTTCTTTCAGCACCTTCAATATATTGAACTTCTTCTTACCCCAAGATCTCTGCTCACACTGCTCTGTGTCTGCCCGGGACACTTTGTTTCCTTCCTCCTCATTCTGAAAGACAAACAGCTTACCACTACTTTCTCACACCTGGCCTGCTTCACACATGCGTATAATTAAGTGTACACCCTCTTGCAGGCATCTGAATGTAGAGACTTTGAGAACCATTCACTGCTAGGTTCTGGATAAAGTCTGTCCCCGCCCCACTGCCCACTCCACCCAGAAAGAGCAGTACCTCCCCAGAGACCTAGGGCAGATCTGGTGTGCAGGAACGCTCTGGTGCCAGGCTGAGTGAGACGGTTCCTTGCAATGACTGTGAGTATCTGGCATTTCCAGAGGTGGGGGAACTCTGGGCTTTGGGCTAGGAAACTGAAGCTAATTTGCATAGTTTCTGAAAACCTGTTCAAAGCCAGGTTGATCAAACCAGTGCAGATGAAATAATTTTTTTCTTTTCATAAACATCCTAATGTTAAAAAAAAAAAGAAGCACCCTATCTCCTTTCAGGCAGATACAGGTAGTAGAAGATCCTCCCTCCTAAAAAACCTTTTGAGGAAATCAAAGTTAAAACAAGCATTAAACAAGCAAACAAATACTCTTTCCAGATCAGAAATGAATGCTATTGTAAATCATTTATCCCTGCTTTATCTTTTTTGATGTGAATCCTCCGGGTCTTCGCTGTCCTCTCTCACAGAAGGCCATGTCCAAAAAGCTACTGCGACTCAAATTTATTACTTGATGCTAAAATCTGTTCTCTTTTTGGAAATTAAGTCTCTGGCATCCATACTTAAAGCAAAATGCTCTATTTTCACACGTTAGCATCCAAATTCTGAGACACAACAAAAATGAAACCTGTTTTGACTTTTATGCTGGACATGAAAATGTTTTGAAAATACTGCAGCAAAGACTTCAGAGGAAGCATTGGATATGCCCTAAAAGGTCAAGTTTCTTTTTAGGGTAGGCCATGAGGGGTTGAAGATTTACTCAGATGGCTCTGTGCTTAAGGTCTGATAAATTATGGCAACAGCCCAGGGTCATGTATTCTTTGCTAGACAAGGTTAGACATCTTTGCTCAATGGCTGCTATAGACACCAGGGCACATTAGGCGGGAGGAAAGTAAGTGAGGAGGACAATTGGCATTAACAAAAGCTCTTAGGGACTGCTGTTTGTACAACTGGCATGTAGAATACCCCATTTACAAAGATTTTTCCATTTCTCCCCCACTTCTTTTTTTTTTTTACGTGTACTTCTATTTATTATTATTATTATTATTATTTTTAATATAATTTATTTTATTATCATTAATTTACAATTACATGTGCAATATTACGATTATTAAACTACCCCTTCATCAGGTCCCCACCACCAACCCCATTACAGTCTCTGTCCATCAGCGTAGTGAGATGCTATAGAATCACTACTTGTCTTCTCTGAGCTGTACTGCCCTCCCCGTGCCCCCCCAACATTACATTTGCTAATCGTAATGCCCCTTTTTCCCTCTTATCCCTCCCTTCCCGCCCATTTTCCCCAGTCCCTTTCCCTTTGGTAACTATTAGTCCGTTCTTGGGTGATGTGAGTCTGCTGCTGTTTTGTTCCTTCAGTTTTTTTCTTTGTTCTTATACTCCACATATGAGTGAAATCATTTGATACTTGTCTTTTTCGGCTTGGCTTATTTCACTGAGCATAATACCCTCTAGCTCCTTCCATGTTGTTGCAAATGGTAGGATTTGTTTCTTCTTATGGCTGAATAATATTCCATTGTGTATATGTACCACCTCTTCTTTATCCATTCATCTACTGATGGACACTTAGGTTGCTTCCATTTCTTGGCTATTGTAAATAGTGCTGCAATAAACATAGGGGTGCATCTGTCCTTTTCAAATTGGGCTGCTGCATTCTTAGGGTAAATTCCTAGGAGTGGAATTCCTGGGTCAAATGGTATTTCTATTTTGAGTTTTTTGAGGAACCTCCATACTGCTTTACAATGGTTGAACTAATTTGCAGTCCCACCAGCAGTGTAGGAGGGTTCCCTTTTCTCCACATCCTCGCCAACATTT